>CM076570.1:210053652-210350400 GCA_034641835.2 Pinus albicaulis
GGATCTAATTGTTGGAAATATTGTCACTGATGGCAAAGGAGGCGCCTCAAGAAAAGGAGGCAAAGATCAAGCAAAGAGGCAAAGAAAGAAGCAAAATGAAGGCAGAGGAAATGGAACACAGAGAGGCATCATGGTCTCAAGAATAGAGGCAGAGACAGAGCGGGACAGAGCAAAGCAGAGGCAGAGGTGTATGGGTGAGCTTATAAAATCTCAGGAAGCGCACTCTCCAACAAAGCAGAAAGGCGCAGTACGTAGCCGTAGAGCGTAGGCAGAGAGCTGTTATAAAATTCCGGGAATCGGCAGCCCAACCGGCATTATACATATAACATATACAAACATAATTCCAGGAATCGCTTCACTCCAGCGGAAAAATATATATATATAAACATATATATCAGTTATATGCAAGCGGAGCACATATAACATATACAAACATAATTCCGGGAATCGCTTCACTCCAGTGGCAAAATATATATATATATATAAACATATATACCAGTTACATACAAGAGGAGCGCTTTATTATAAGTTTCATATTATTAATCCCGAAAACAAAAGAACCAAAGGTCCAAGGCATATATATTATGGAGCGCATAGAACAAAGTTTTATAAGGTGGGACCCCTCCCCAATCGGATCGAAAATGTGAAGAGTCCAAAGGTGGAAGCGCATTGCAATTCAATCGATTGGTGATTTCCGATTGAATCGAAATCAGAGCACATTGGAGCTGCAATAGTTGAGTGATATCAATTCAATCGATTGGCGATTTCCGATTGAATCGAAATCGGAGCACATTGGAGCTGCAATAGTTGAGTGATATCAATTCAATCGATTGGCTATTTCCGATTGAATCGAAATCGGAGCACATTGGAGCTGCAATAGTTGAGTAATATCAATTCAATCGACACATTTCCGATTGAATCTAAATCGAGCACATTGGAGCTTGCAATAGCTGGAGTAATATCAATTCAATCGACATATTTCCGATTGAACTAAATCTAGCACATTGGAGCCTAGTCATTGAGTAATATCAATTCAATCGATTGGCTTATCATTTGACCAAATCGGAGCACATTGAGTCAGTAATGTAAGAGAGTGATATCAATTCAATTGATCAAGCATTTCCCATTGAATGGGAATCGAGCAGAGTTGATAAATAGCATTCGGAGGAGACTCTACGCATCGAAGTTTTTTTTTTGGACAAGGTGGCCCGAAAGGTTGTTTCCAATGTTAAATGGGTCTATTAATATATCGCCGGAAGTTACATGAGAAAGGGTTCAGATACATTAAAGTGAAAAGAAAGGAGTTTAAGTAAAATACTACATTGAAGAGAGGGCGACATTATTAAAGTGTTGTATTATAAACGGACCATGGATATGATACGCGTTGGTTGAAACTGCCCAGTAGTTATATTAAAAGGGTGCTGTTAGATATATAAAACATGGTTGCGGTTATATTAAAATATGCCGCGTGGTCTGTAGACCCACGGGCCTCAGCTTAACGGGAGGGCGATTATTAATGTAATACAATTGTAATATATGTATGTTCCAACCTGCGGAACTCGCCACATCAACAAGACACTTGCTGCGTGTAAAGGATTGAATTACAGTCAGCAGATTCATTTATATATAAAGCGCTGGTATAAAACTAAAATAAAAAATGCAGTTCATAAATTCAGGAGTTACGCAGCAGCCATAAACAGAAAGGCATACAGATAAGAGAAAGGGACAAAGAGACAGTTAGAGAAAAGACAAATGCGCAGCAAGCCAAGAGACAAAATGAGCTGGAATTCACATTGTAATTCGAATGTAAATGGTTTAATTGTTTTTATTGTTTGTGATGCATTGGCAAGTCTCCGAGAGAAAACAAACTCCCACTGTAATGTTAAAATTGACACCTACAGTTATAATTTCTGAGTAAGTTGATAAAAGGAGTGAGAAGGCAGAAGGAAAAGAGACATGACTTTCCATTTCGAATTCCAAGCAGAATACAAACAGTCATGTGAGGAAATCTATAAATAATATCATCTTGATATGCAGAGTGAGTTTTTTTTTAAATGAAGAGAGAGTAAATCGAGAGAAGGCAGAATATAGAAGAGTAAGACAGAGAAGATTAAGAAAAGCAGAACAAAAGGAGAAGCTACAGAATAGAGCTGATATCTGAGGTAAATCAGCAAACTTTCAGTTTGATAAATTGAGGAAGTTGGAGCTTCCCTATCAAGTTGCAGCTTGATAGTCGTCAGTTGTAGCTGACTGAGGTTGGAGCCTCCCGTAGGTTGGTGCCTGCAGAAAACTGAAGGGAGTTGGTGCTTCCTTGCAAGTTGTAGCTTGCAGAATTGAGGTAGGAGCCTCCTGTAGGTTGGTGCCTGCAGAAAAAAAGTGGTGAGAGGGAGTTGGAGCTTGCCTTTGCATCACAAAAATAATAATATGTGGTTTTCTCCCTTTATGGGTTTCCACTTATATCTGGTGTCTCTGTGCATGATATTTATGTATTGATCTGATATGTATCATTTGCTTAATACCTGCTGCTCTCAAATTAAGTCTACTGCTCTATTAAACTAATACTTTCAGATTACATTCTAAGATTACTCTCACATCAAATAGAGTTTGAAATGAAGGTGTAAATAAGTTTATTGAAAAGTTTAAAAGATCAGGAATGTATTAAACTGATTCACCCCCCCCCCTCTCAGTTTAATTAGAGATTCAACAATTGGTATCGGAGCCAGGTTCCTTTGTACAAGTCTAACAACTGAAAGGAGATCCTAGGTTCCCAAGATGGCTAGTAAAGAAGGATGCTCAACCAATAAAGCCCCTTTCTTCACCGGTGAAAATTATGCTTTCTGGAAAATCAGAATGAAGACATACATAATGTCACTAGGAGTAGAAGCCTGGGCTGCTGTGCAATTAGGATATGCCCCGAAGTCAACTGATACAGAGAAAGAAGCTAAAGAAAGCTTTGTAGCTAATGCAAAAGCCATGAATGCCATCCTGAATGGATTATGTGAAGCAGAGTTTATTAAAGTAATGCACAAAGACACCGCCAAGAAAATATGGGATACTCTTGAAGACATACATGAGGGAGACCAGAAAGTAAAAACTGCCAAACTTCAAGTATATAGAGCCCAGTTTGAAAACTTAAAAATGAATGATGATGAAGATGTTGGCAGCTTCTTCTTAAAAGTTGCAGAAATTGTTAACAATATGAAAGCTCTTGGAGAAACCATACCAAAAAGTATAGTTGTGCAAAATATTCTAAGATCACTCCCATCCAGATTTAATCCCAAGGTATCTGCAATAGAAGAGACAGCGGATTGGGAGACTCTGACCATGAACCGGATACTTGGAAATCTAACAGCCTATGAAATGAGGCTCCCATAGAAGAAGCCAAGTACAAGGGAAGCAGCATTCAAAACAGAAAAGAAGAAAGAAGAAAAGGAAGAAATATGCTCTTGCTCTGATGAAGAAGAGGCTAAATTTGTCAAGAAATTGGATAGAGGCTCAGGTAGATACAAAGGTAAAATTCCCTTCAAATGCTTTAACTGTGGAAGAGTTGGACATTATGCTACTAAATGTCCTCACAAGAAAGTAAGAAATCAAGCTCAAGAATCAGAGAAAGACACATCAAAGTCCTGGCAGAAAGGAAAGAAATCCAGCAGAAAATCCTTCTATGCTCAGCAAGACAGCAGTGCATCTGAAGACTCAGATGAACCCTCAAGTGAAGAAGGAACCTCAGAATTTTTATTGATGGCCATAGAAGATCTTGAGGGACTCCTACTAGAAGATGAAGAAGAAGAATGGGAAGTAGACCTTGAGGGGGAGCTAAGAAGTGCTCTGGAGGAGATTGACAGACTCAAACTAAAATGCAGAAAACAAAAAGAGATTCTCCTAAAATGTGTGAAAGAAGAACAAAATTCAGAAGTCCTCATGCAGCTGAAGGTAAAGATTGAAGAAGCCAAGAAGATAGAAGATATGTTACTTCAGCAAATCAAAGATAAATCTCGAGAACAAGAGAAGCTGGAAGAAGAAATTCTGTGTCTGAGAAAGAAATTAGAAAAGGCTCAACAGAAAGTTTCTATATACCCTTCTCAAACAACAAGCTCTATTAAGTTGAATGAAATTTTTGTTGCTCAAAGATCCCCTATGATAAAGACTGGAATAGGCTACGAAGGAGAATCAAGTAAAGGAAAAGAAAAGGTTGACAGAGAGATTACTTTTGTAAAAGCAAAGAAGGATGAGGAAGTAGCTCAAATAATTCCTACAAAAGAAGATATCTACAATAAGAGAGACAGAGAGCAGAAGAAACCTCTAGTAACAAAGAATATAATGAATACTAAGATGGTAGAAAAAGAATCATATGCCCCTAAGTATATCAAATTTGGAAATCATCAGAGGAAATTCTTCCCTCCTATGAAGAATGCCACCTGCTATGTCTGCCACAAGCTAGGACACATTGCTGCATATTGTTATGCAAGGAAGAGTAATTCAGACCTGCAAAAGATTCAAACAGTGAAGAAGCTATCTCAAACAAACATATGGAGAAAACAACCTTACATCAGGTATGCAAATAATTTCTATGGTTATTGTTTTTATTGTAAGGAATTTGGCCATAAAATTATTGAATGTAGAAAGTATAGACAAAGACCGATGTTCAATACCTCAAGGAGGTTTATGAGTCAAAGAAATTTTGTTCATGCTCACAATTCTACAAAAACTATAATCAAATGTTCAAAAGGGGGCCTCCAGTGGATAAAGAAGGTGAATAATTGTGACCTGGCTCTAACTGCTCAAGATCTGAAAAGCCAGTGGTACTTGGACAGTGGCTGCTCCAAACACATGACTGGAGACAGAAGCAAGTTTATAACTCTTGATGAAAAGAAATCTGGAAATGTTATTTTTGGTAATGATAAATGAGGAAAGATCAAGGGAAAAGGCTCAGTCAGCATAGACAATGGCAGAGGAAAAGACCAAGAGGTACTATTTGTGGATGGACTGAAAGCAAATTTACTGAGTGTCAGTCAGATGTGTGACAAAGGCTGTGAAGTTATTTTTAGAGCACAAGATTTTGTAGTCAGGTCAAGCACAACAGGAAAGACTCTGCTCAAAGGTGTTCGAACAGAGAACAATGTATACATAGTGAAAGAGGAAGATGAAGCCTGCCATCTTAGCAAACTTGAGGAGTCATGGTTGTGGCATAGGAGATTGGGACATCTCAGCTTTGACCATATCAACAAATTGAGCAAGAAGAAAGCTGTCAAAGACATGCCAGAAATAAAAAGGCCTTCAAGTACTATATGCAAATCTTGTCAATTAGGGAAACAGACTCGCACATCCTTTAAATCTAAAGAGGAGTTTTCAACAAGAAGACCACTCCAACTTGTGCACATGGACCTGTGTGGACCTGCTAGAACTAGAACACCAAGTGGAGAATCCTATTTCATGCTGATAATAGATGACTTCTCCATAATGACATGGGTTGCCTTTCTCAAAAATAAATCAGAAGCATTGGAAAAATTTAAGATATTCAGAGCATTAGCAGAAAATCAAACTGGATGCAAGCTTAAATGTATCAGATCAGACAGAGGAGGAGAATTCACAGATTATGACTTTGCAGACCTATGTAATGAACATGGAATAAAACAACAATTTACTATTGCAGGGACACCTCAGCAGAATGGAGTAGCAGAGAGACAAAACAGGTCTGTACAACAAATAGCCAAAGCTATGATGCAAGAGAATAATATTGCTCAAACCTTCTGGGCAGAAGCAGTACACACAGCAGTACATATCCTTAATAAAGCTCACTTAAGGCCAAGTAGTGACAAGACTCCATATGAACTATGGCATGGAAAGCCAGCTTCAATAAAACATTTCAGAGTCTTTGGTAGCAAGTGTTACATAAAGAATAATGATGAAAACCTTTGGAAATTTGATGCAAGAGCAGATGAAGGGATTTTTCTAGGATATGCTTCCAAAAGCAAAGGGTACAGGTGCTACAACAAGATCCTTCGGAAGATAGTTGAAAGTATTGATGTGAGATTTGATGAAGAACTTCCAAACAATACAAGAAATATAGACTGTTGCAGTCCATCAGACAATCATGAAGAGGAAGACAAGGATGATGATGAAACAAGCAAGACAACAAATGATGCAGAGCTGAGCTCGAAAACCCCCTCAAGATACACTCAGAAGAATCATCCTGAAGATCAGATCATAGGAGACAAGAAAGCAGGAGTCCAGACAAGAAGGCAGCTAACAGAACAAACAGAAGAAGTATACATAGCCATGTTATCACAAATAGAACCAAAGAAATTTGAAGAAGCCAGCAAGGACAAGTATTGGGTAAAAGCAATGAATGAAGAATTGGACCAAATTGAGAAGAACAATACCTGGGAACTAGTTCCTAGACCTATTGAGAAAAATATCATTGGTTCAAAATGGGTATTCAAAAACAAAATGAATGAGAAAGGACAAGTAATCGGGAATAAAGCAAGGTTGGTCTGCAAAGGATACTCACAAATAGAAGGACTTGATTATGATGAAACATTTGCCCCTGTAGCTAGAATGGAAGCTATCAGAATGTTCCTGGCATTTGCATTCTATCAAGACTTCAAGGTATATCAAATGGATGTAAAGTCTGCTTTTCTTAATGGATATCTAGAAGAAGAAGTGTACATGGAACAACCAGAAGGCTTCTCATTGACAGACAAAGAAGACTATGTGTGCAGACTGAAGAAGGCCCTATATGGATTGAAATAGGCTCCTCGTGCTTGGTACTCAAGACTGGACAAATATTTGCAAAAACAGGGTTTTAAGAGAGGTGGAGTAGACAACAATCTATACATAAAAGCGCATGAAAATGAACTCCTAATTGTTTTTGTATATGTTGATGACATTATGTTTGGAAGCAACAAAGATGAACTAGCAAAAGGGTTTGCTGATGAGATGAAAACAGAGTTTGAAATGTCTATGATTGGAGAACTCAGCTTCTACTTGGGACTGCAAATTCAGCAAAAGGACACAGGCACATTCATTTCTCAAGAAAAATACTTAAAAGAAATGCTGAAAAAATTCAAAATGGAGGACTGCAAACCAATGACAACCCCCATGATCACGGGATGCAAGCTGTGTGATGATGATAGGTCTGCAGATGTAGATCAAAAACTCTATAGATCCATGATAGGAAGCATGTTGTACTTGACAGCTTCAAGACCAGACATCATGCTAGCAGTAGGACTAGTGGCAAGATATCAAGCAGCACCTAAACAAAACCATCTTCTGGCAGTAAAAAGAATACTCAGATATCTACAAGGAACCGCACAATATGGGCTTTGGTATCCTAAAGGAAAAAGCTTCACCTTAACAGCATACACAGATGCAGATTGGGCCAGCTGTGTGGATGATAGGAAGAGTACAAGTGGAGGTGCATTCTATCTAGGAGAAAGTCTGGTGGCATGGCTAAGCAAGAAACAAACATCCATCTCTCTGTCTACAGCTGAAGCAGAATATATAGCAGCACCAGCATGTTGCACACAAGTCATGTGGATGAAGCAGACACTTCAAGACATGAAGGTAAGCATTAATGAACCTATCTCAATCAAATGTGATAATACAAGTGCTATAAGTATATCTAAAAATCCCGTGCTTCATTCAAAAACTAAACATATACCAATCAAGTATCATTTTCTCCGAGAACAAGTGGCTCAGAAGATAGTTAAACTGGACTATGTATCAATGAAAGAATAGATAGCATATATATTTACCAAACCACTTGCCAGAGAACCATTCGAATACTTGAGAGACAAACTAGGGGTAGTATCTGTAGATACTATTCTCTAATATGAAGAGAAAGTACAGTCTCAGGGGGAGAACAAAACGAAGATATCATTCCAGGGGGAGAACAACCAGCAAGATAAGCATAAAACAAGTCCACAAGATCAGCATTATCAATATTATCAGCATTCAGAAGCAACAAGAACCTTTTAATCGTAAAATGCATCATCTTTGTCTGCAATCTAGCACATATTACAAGCACTACAAATGAAACACAACATAGTCCAATTTCAGCAGAAGAGGACCTAAACGTAACTCAGAGAAAGGAAATACAACGACAGAACCCATACGGAGGGATGAGGAGTCATCCTTTGCCATTGATGTCAAAGGGGGAGGAAGAACAAATAGCAAACAAGAAGAGCAAGCAACAAGAGAAAGAGAAAGCAAACAGAGAAAGTGGATTGCCATCAATGCCAAAGGGGGAGACTGTTGGAAATATTGTCATTGATGGCAAAGGAGGCAGCGCTCAAGCAAAGAGGCAGCAAAGAAGCAAATGAAGGCAGAGGAAACGAATATAATAGAGGCAGAACCGTTATCTCAGCAATAGAGGCAGAGGCAGAGCGACAGGAGCAGCAGAGGCAGAGGCAGAAGCAGAGCCGTTATAAAATTCCAGGAAGCGCACTCTCCAACAGGCACAGCAAAGGCAGAGACAGAGTCAGAGACAGAGGCAGAGAGCTGTTATAAAATTCCGGGAATCGCAGTCTCCAACCGGCATTATACATATAACTTATACAAACATTATTCCGGGAATCGCTTCACTCCAGCGGAAAAATATATATATATAAACATATATATCAGTTATATGCAAGCGGAGCACATATAACATATACAAACATAATTCCGAGAATCGCTTCACTCCAGCGGAAAAATATATATATATAAACATATATATCAGTTACATACAAGAGGAGCGCTTTATTATAAGTTTCATATTATTAATCCCGAAAACAAAAGAACCAAGGGTCCAAGACATATATATTATGGAGCGCATAAAACAAAGTTTTATAAGGTGGGACCCCTCCCCAATCAGATTGAAAATGTGAAGAGTCCAAAGGTGGAAGCGCATTGCAATTCAATCGATTGGCGATTTCCGATTGAATCGAAATCGGAGCACATTGGAGCTGCAATAGTTGAGTGATATCAATTCAATCGATCGGGCGCGGCTTCCCGACATTGAATCGGAATTCCGAGCACATCGAGCTTCGCAATTAGCCGAGTAATATCAATTCAATTGATCACATTCTCCGATTGAATCGAACTAAGCACATTGAGCCGCATTGTACTTGAGTAATATCAATTCAATCTATTGGCGGAGGCGATCATCAATCGAATCTCAGCATTGAGCTGCAACAGCTGAGTATTATCAATTCAATCGATCGCGATTTCCGATTGAATCAACCTATATTACTGAGTCAAACAATGTTGAGTAATATCGATTCAATCGATTGGCGATTTCCGATTGAATCAAAATCGGAGCACATTGGAGCTGCAACAGTTGAGTGATATCAATTCAATCGATTGGCGATTTCCGATTGAATCGGAATCAGAGCAGGAGCGATCAATCGCAATCGGAGGAGAGTCAGTGCATCGGAAAGCGTGACAAGGTGGCCTGAAAGGTTGTTTCCTATGTTAAATGGGTCTATTAATATATCGCCGGAAGTTACATGAGAAAGGGTTCATATACATTAAAGTGAAAAGAAAGGACTTTAAGTAAAATACTACATTGAAGAGAGGGCGACATTATTAAAGTGCTGTATTATAAACGGACCATGGATATGATACGCGTTGGTTGAAACTGCCCAGCAGTTATATTAAAAGAGTGCTATTAGATATATAAAACATGGTTGCGGTTATATTAAAATATGCTGCGTGGTCTGTAGACCCACAGGCCTCAGCTTAACGGGAGGGAGATTATTAATATACGACTGTGATATATGTCCGTTCCGCTGCGGAATGTTCCACATCAACAAGACACTCGTGGCATGAAAAGCGTTGGAATATGGCCCAGAATTACAGTCAGCAGATTCATTTATATATAAAGCGCTGGTATAAAACTAAAATAAAAATGAAGTTCATAAATTCAGGAGTTACGCAGCAGCCATAAACTGAAAGGCATACAGAGAAGAGAAAGGGACAAAGAGACAGTTAGAGAAAAGACAAATGCGCAGCAAGCCAAGAGACAAAATGAGTGAGCTGGAGTTCAAATTGTAATTCGAATGTAAATGTTTTAATTTTTTTTATTGTTTGTGATGCATTGGCAAGTCTCCGAGAGAAAAAAAACTCCCACTGTAATGTTAAAATTGACACCTACAGTTATAATTTCTGAGTAAGCTGATAAAAGGAGTGAGAAGGCAAAAGGCAAAGAGACATGACTTTCCATTTCGAATTCCAAGAAGAATACAAATAGTCATGTGAGGAAATCTATAAATAATATCATCTTGATATGTAGAGTGAGTTTTTTTTTGGAGCAGAGGAGAGAGTAAATAAAGAGAAGGCAGAATACAGAAGAGTGAAGCAGAGAAGATCAAGAAAAGAAGAGCAGAAAGAGAAGCTACAGAACAGAGCTGATATCAGAGGTAAATCAGCAAACATTCAGTTTGATAAATTGAGGAAGTTGAAGCTTCCCTATCAAGTTGCAACTTGATAGCTGTCAGTTGTAGCTGACTGAGGTTGGAGCCTCCTGTAGGTTGGTGCCTGCAGAAAATTGAAGGGAGTTGGTGCTTCCTTGCAAGTTGTAGCTTGCAGAATTGAGGTAGGAGCCTCCTGTAGGTTGGTGCCTGCAGAAAAACAATGGTAAGAGGGAGTTGGAGCTTGCCTTTGCATCACAACAATAATAAGATGTGGTTTTCTCCCTTTATGGGTTTCCACTTATATCTGGTGTCTCTGTGCATGATATTTATGTATTGATCTGATATGTATCATTTGCTTAATACTTGCTGCTCTCAAATTAAGTCTATTGCTCTATTAAACTAACTCTTTCAGATTACATTCTAAGATTACTCTCACATCAAATAGAGTTTGAAATGAAGGTGTAAATAAGTTTATTAAAAGGTTTAAAAGATCAGGAATGTATTAAACTGATTCACCCCCCCCCCTCTTAGTTTAATTAGAGATTCAACACTAATTCCATAGAAGTTAATTATGATTTACTGTCTTTTGCTTCATCATTTGTTTGTATTTTTAAATTAGGGAATTTCTTTAACGAAGCTGGTTTAAGAGATCCCGGGAATATTATGTATTTATCCGACCCTAAAGATGGGTGGAAGATGGTAATGAGGAAACTACTATGAGCTCTAAGAAAATTGAATCTTTATGTGGGCATTTCTTCCGGAAATTTTAATAAATACCATAGCTATTCTGTCAAAGTAATAAAAAAAAAAAAAAATAATAATAAAATAGGTAATCAAATCATTTCATAATATTTCATAAAGAAAAAGGCATATATCAATTATTTAAAGAAGTATATGAAGAATCAAATGGTAATTTTGTCATATTACAATGTGCATAATGACAACAAACCTCTCTCTCTTGTTGGCATTCCCATTATGTCTTAACCACGCGATTTTTGAAGTGCAAGAGATATTTCCACTCAACACTATAGGGTTATGGCTATAAGCTTTGACTTGCCAACATGGAGGGACTGGGTTGTAGGATTGAAGTATGGTCTAGTGATTCTCAATTATCTAAGTTGACTTGTTTCAGTTGTATCCATTCTCTTCTAGAACATGAGTAAGTTGTCTCCTTTTACTTGATTAGAAAGGAGCTTAAGAAAGGAGAATGTGTCTACTTTCAATTATGGGGAATTTTGGGTTTTTCATTCCCTTAGTTGAAGGCATTTAGTCATTCCATGCTTGAATTTGAAATATTCCTAATAAATTATAGTCTTATAGTGACTATTTCTTTGATTTTGGTTTCATCCAAATTGTTTCGCAGCCTTATGGGATTAGAATTCGTTACTCCTTGCCATTTTTGATGGATTATATACTCTTGGGGTATTTCTTATTTCATCAATTCATCTTCAAATTTTTGGTTTCTTCCCCATATTCTTCTTAGAAAGTGTATCACTATATGGCATTGTTATTTTAGAGTCTAGTTTTGAGTTATCAATTTCAAGGATCCTGATTGAAAAATAAAGGCAAGTTGTTTTAGGCAGTGTTGAAATTTTTAGTTTACCATTAAGTTTGGATTTTTCTACCATTACAAATAGACTAGAGGGAGTTGTAGGAGATCTGATTGGTGTTGAGTGGAAATAGGGATGCTATTCAAGGAAAATAGAGTTTAAGTCTGATAACCACAACCAAAATTTAGGAACAAGACCAACAAGTTACTACCCAAATTTCTATAATTACGGCTTCATTAGCTCAATTAAAGAGACAAATTACAATTTTGGAAGCTAAATGTAACATGCGTAGAAAATTTGTCATTAATTTGATGAAATTGGATAATTTAGGAGCAATAAATAGGTTTAGTATATTAATTATAATTATGAGGGACTAAAGGAAGATGAAATAATACGTAATCTAGTAGAGAATGTGCAAATCATCAAACTAGACTTACTCTACGCTAAAGTAACTCTTGATGACAAAGTTAATTGTCATGCTTTTTGTTAAGTTTGTATGTTTTCCAAATTTATTAGGTACCTAATCATTTTCTGTAGAATCTACGCTTATAACATATATTGGGAAGTATTTCTTATGACGTTACATGGATAGAGCTATAGGCTATTAGATACTCTTTCTTTAATTGTTTTATTTAAAATTTTTTAAAGCATATATTGTTGGTGTACTCCTGATATGAGCTATGTTATAGTTTTTATATTTTTCTATGTTGTTCATGGACCCAGAGATCAGTGACTGCTACGTCCACAAAATATTTGTACCAAGCAAACCCACCTGAAGGGATCACTTCCTTCCATCTCAACAACGTATTTTGAACTTGAAAGTGTCAAGAGAATTGAACCTGTGACCTCTCAATAGCAGAGGTGCTTTAACGATAGGGAATCAACTAATTAAGCTAGCCTTCGTGTTGAGAGTTAGTTTTAATTTAATATAGATATCAAAAAAAATAAAAAATAATAATATGTTGAATTTAATCTCTTAAACTAAAAGATAGTTTTATAATGTTTATTTTATGGAAACCCTAATATGATGCATGGTAGAAAATAAACCCTTGAACTTGGTAAGAAAATTGTAAACTTACCCTAGAAATTATGCAAGAATGGAAAACCAAAAACTTGAGAGCGATGGACATGTAGTGCTACAAATCAAAGTTACATCATTAAAATATTTTCCTTCCAGAGCCTCCACCTCTTTATACCTACAGGAGAAGGTACTAGAAGGTTATATATAGCCAAGATATTAAGTAGAAAACCAAATTACCCTATTTGGAGGGAAGGCCACTTGTCAAATTACATCAAGAAGGAAGTATAGATGAAAAAATAAAACCCATCAAAGTTCACAAAGGAGTGAAGACATCACACACACACACACACAATTGTAGACCTAAATTTCAAGTTAAACAAGGAAGAAAACTTAGCCATGTTCACCAATCCTAATGGAAGTCACAATTTCCAAGGATAACTTTGAACCCAAATTAAAGAGATACTCATAATCAACAAAACTAGAATCGAAAATTACTCATGGAATTATTTCCACGATTGTGAGAAAAATCCATTAAGGTTTTACCAAATAAGTTATCACCATGAAAAACAACCCATACAAAAATCACAAATGTCCAAACCAACCAATGATAAGAACCTTAGTTTTACCACAAAAGCATTAAAACTAACACAATGAGAGAGATAATGAACTAAGGTCACCAACTTTAAACCTTTCACCCAATATTTATTTGAATATGGTGGAGAGACCTAAAACATTCAACACAAATTTGAAGCATTATAAGTTGTGTTCACATTATAGGTCAAATGGTGTACATGCATAATTAACATACCCCAAAATCTAGGGAAAGGAAACATCAAAGTGAATCGCGATGTTTTTGCAGATAAGAGAAGTGCCTTAGATGCGTAATGAATAACTAAGATGATGTTTTAGAGATGTTATTTACAATGATTGAAAATTTTTTTCTTCAACTTTGATAATGGGAATTTTGGACATGTCAATTACAATGATATACTTTTTTTTCTTCAACTTTGGTAATGGAAATCTAGAGAAAAAACACTTTAAAGGAACCCATGATCCCAATCAAGTAGTAAAGAAAGATCACAAAATGTTGAATCAAAATTTTGAATTTTCAAATGATCAGACTTTGAAATTTTAATTTAGATATTTGAATCATACTATAATTTCAAGTCACTTTGTCCACTCCTATCTTCGAGAGTGGGTGTGGAGGGGGACAATTGCAAATATTTGGTGATTTTGACAACATATAAAAACTATTTCATAACATGATTTATTAGCTAAAGGAAATTTGTAAGTTACCATAATTACTCTTTCAAAAAATAAAGATAAAAACTAGAATAATAATACTAGTTAACTCAAAATTTGGTAACTGGAGTCATACTGTAATTGAAGTTTACATTAGAAAAGCTAAAATCCATAATCAGTTGTGCCCCTTGTTGGCCCTCAATTTTGATCAATTTTGTTAATAAGAAATCTACATAATTCCCATCATTTTCCACATTATATCATCCTCATATGAATTATTTGGACCATATTATGCATATTCAAGTAAATAAATTATGTTTTTCAGTTTTTATATATTTTTGTAAAAACTGGGTTTTAAGAGTATTTTTGGACAGAACTGAAAATTCCCATAATTTCTTCATGAAAGTCATATATGCATGACACCTGGGCATGAGCTAAGCATGGATTTGGAAAGCTTGGGAACCACAAATGAAAAATCATCTATTGGTTTTTTCAAACTGAGCTAAAACAGGCCCGGACAACGTTGGTCAAACATGATCTATTTTTCAGGAATCCCTAGAAAATAGGGCAGAAATAGTAGTTTTTGGCATTTTTCCAGATTTTGTGTAACTAATTGGATGATTTCGACCTAGATGGATGGGATTAGTATAATTTAAGGCTGTTAGAGAAATTGTAGTACATTTTTTTTATCATTTATCTATTTATACCAAGTTTATGAACAATTGAAACATGGAGAATTTGTATAATTTCATATTGAGACTTCTGAATTTTGTGAGTTAATTTGAGGAACCATTTCCACCTTCTTTTCTCTTTTCAATGTTGTGGATGATTGAATTAATTTGCAGTAGAAGATAAGTTCTTCAAGTGTGCAAGGCAAGGGTGGAGGGCCGCCACACCAAGCTAAGTACACTTCTTGTTTAAAGTAGCTTAATTTTCATAAAGTAGTTTTTCTTCAGATTTGTTCAATTAATTAGATGAATGAAGATTTATTATGTTTGCTGAAGAATTTTGGTTTACTTATAATCTACATATGAAGGGACAAACAATTTTTTAAGTTAAACTCTCCTTCTATCTGATCCAAGAACAATAACTAGAATTCATCTTCTTTCCCCTATTGAGTTATTTAGTTATGCTTGCTAATGAATCTTTGTTTAATTCTTATCTTCATATGAAGGGACAAACAAGTGTTTAATTTAAACTCTCATTTTATCTAATCCAAGAACAATAACTAAAATTCATCTTTTCTTCCCTTTTTGAAGCTATTTTATGAATTTCTAATTATAATTACAATGGTAACAATGATTAATGAAATTGTGAAGAAGGACAACATTGACCTCCTCAGTGAGGAGCCCCTTATATTACTCTCTTTATGCATCATAAGCTATTTTCCATCAGTTAATTGGTTTCTCTTCATGAAATGTAATACTGTGGGGAAGGTCAAACAAGATCTCCTAAGTTAGGAGCCTCTTCCCTCACTTGTTACAGAGTGAATTATAAATTACTTAGTTAAATTTTATATTTGTAATATGAATTTCCTTATATCTTATAATTTATAATCAATTTGTGACAATCATTTCCTTTAGTTTTATAAATTTTGTCTTCTAAATATTCACTACATCTGAGATCCATATATTTTGGACATGCTTCCAAGTTTACAAACCCGGATTGATAATTAAATACTTGTGTTATTTTACCCAGTAAATTGAACCAAAATCCCTTTATCTTCAAGGATAAATCATTGCTTTAAGAATGTGTTACCATGTTGAAAAACAAAAATTCCTACCTTCATTAATAACATAGAAGAGATCACCAATTGACAGATGCTAATTTAATAGAATGGTAAAAGGTCCTACCTAAGCTAATGATAAAGTACATAAGCTATCTACAAAAGTGAATGATAGAAACTAGTGCTCCTCAAATGTCACAGAGATAAATAATATAAGAAAATAGAAATAAATTTTCATATAAAAACATCATGAACAAAACAAATATGCTGAAATAACATCTTACTTAAAGTTGATAAAAGCAAATTATTTTTAACCTGTTTTCATAATTTAATGATTGAATGTTTGAAATGTCTACGTATGAAGTCACAAATCCCACTAATTAAAAAATATATATATTAAATGATTCAACTCACCCAAAGCATGGAGAGTTATGATGAAACCAATATGATATTCATATTTAGTTAATTTTATAAACAAATCTTGCTTCATATGTGTTAGTGTCAATATTTGCATACTTCCACCAGGGATCAAAACACATTTGCATGTGCATCTTAGGTGTCCCATTCTGAATAAATTTTTCATCATTCCATTAGGTCATGATATAAAATTGTTCCACTGGTGGTTGTCCTGGTCAAATAAGCTTCCTTCTCCCTCAGAAGATCATATTGGCTGACTCATTCTCATCTCTCCTTAAGCATAATAACACCTACGGAAATTATTTGTTCACTTGGAAGCCTTTAAAGTCAAAACTCAAAGTCTCATTCAAAAGTCAGGTCAAAAAGCAGTCCCATTAGGTCATAGGGTCAAAATCATGAAAATTGGTCATTTCACCATCAAATTCATCTTTTGAAGGAGTAGTAATAGTCAAATGTATTAAAAAATTTCAGGTTCTAAACTATCATTTCCGATTAAGTGGCTTTGTGTTTACCATATTTGTCTCTCAATTGTGCTTGGAAAGCTCATTTCCCTCTCCTAGGGTTTTGAGGGCATTTTTCTTGGTCTCAAGACTTCCATGGTTAAATAATCAACAATACTTGTATCCAAATGCTCTTACACTTTACCCTATCATTAATTTACCTTCCTAAACACTCCCCATCATTCCTATCCCTCAAAATCATCATTTTTCCACAAACCCTAGCCTATTGCTACAATTTGACACTTTTCGAGACTAGGCATGTGTTTTTCCCCTTTGGAGCCCTTCCCCTCACTCAATCCTTGAAATTGAACTTTACCCTATTCTCTAACATCTATCCCTATCCCCAAAAATTTCCCCAAGAATTTAGACAGCACCTAACCCCTTCATACCCCTCCCTCTACAAGGCACTCCTAAAATCCCCTATTTTTCTTACACCAAACCTTAATTTCCTCTCCTACTAAGCTAGGGTTTGCTATGGAATCAAAGACATATGAGTGGAGGAGGCATAAGGGAGGTAATTTTAGCAAGTATGAAGCCATCCCAACTTAGAAACATCAGGCCTCCATCATTTTCCAAGAAATCATTCTAAGGGACAAATCATTTGCCACAGATAGGGATAGTTTCACTTAAAACTATGTTTCCAACCAAACATAGATGAATTTGACAAAAGTGAGAGACATTTTTGTCCATAATAGGCCAAGGGAGAAAAACCTCCTTCAATTTTTACACAACTATCATGGTTGTATGGAAATTTCAAAAATAAAGGTGCCATAGGAGAGTTGCTCCCTTCTGTAGTGACCTTGGGAGAATCCATTTTTCGCATAGTGGGAGTGTCCAAATGACTTGCTTGATGAGTCAAATGATACCTAGACAGAGAGATATTTCCAATGAGATATTATGAGCTCAATTTAGAGTTTCATAAGGCCTCCAAAAGTTTCATGCACCCATACTCTGCATTTATGCACCCTCATTCAACACTTTTTGACCAATCTTAGGAAAATCAACTTTTGAAAAGGAAAATGAACTCCAAACAGAAAACCAAAGGTATATTTGGAAAGTAGACAGATTAATATTTCCAAAGAGCTATCCTAGGCCCAATTTGAATAGCGAGAAGACCTCCAAATTTTTTCTGCAACAATGTGATGCAGTGGCGCTGCGCGTTCAGGAATGGCGCTGCGCATTTAGAAGATGCTGCCTCCTTTTTCACCTTGGCGCTGGGTGTTTACCAGTTTTGGGAGAATAGGTTTTTGACATGGAAGATGGACACAATTATAGAAACTAGAGGCATATTTTCAAACTAGACTCAGATACCTTTCCAATGAGATATCATGGAGTTGCTATGGACACTGGGAAGGACTCCAAAAGTTGCCTACAAGACAGGTCATTTTTTCTAACAACCCATTGCACATTTAACAAGAAAATGCAGTTTTCATCAACATCAGCAAAATTTTGAGTTTTTGGCTTTTTACTTGGGAAAATGGAGAAGGTACTGATGTAAATGGTCATGGTGAATTTAAATGTCATGTTTTGACTTTCACCTAAGGTAGATACATTAGGTAACTCATCATTTGAGGTCAAATGAATCAGTTTCCTCCCTTTTAGAGGCAAGTTGTTGGGTATTCCTAGTTTTCAGTTTCTTGTTTGGGATTAGGTGAAAATGATCCTCATCTCATTGATTCGACCCCCTAAGTCTAGGGAGAGTGGTTTTGAGGTCTATATCATGTATATTCTCAGTCATTTGTAGAGGTTGGACTCACTTGGAGCTTTGGTATCTCAAGAGACATTTTGTATCAGTTTGGCTTGGACATTAATGAGAAATTTGCAGCTATTTCTTTGGGATCCATGTGGTATGAAGTGTTTGACATATTTTCTTCTTTGTTATCATTTTTATGAATGTATTGTAGCTCATAAACAATTGTCATATCTATTATATGCTTAATTTCAAGTTGAAAGGTAGAATTCATGTTTCATGCTCTGTTTTGGGAAATTTACATAATTTGTTTATTTTCTTCAGTTTAGGGAGAATTCATCTTGTATGCTCTTCCTAACTCCTCACCAGTCTTTTCACCTCACCATAATCATATTTTCATGTCAAGCCTTTTAGCTACCTTGCCCCTTAGAACCCTTACAGATTTTGACCTAATTTCCTTGTCCTAACTGTTTGACTCCTCCTAATCAGAAAACCCTACAAAATCAAAATCAAAACCCTGAGCTACTATACCTAGACTAAAATATTCTTTCCTCGGTCATTTTTATTGTGATCTATATTGAGAGAGCCCTCTCCTAGCCTAGTAGGGCTAGCTTCTTGGCTAACCATGGTTTGAGGTTACCTCATGATTTCCTCTCTCAACCTAAGGTTCAATCTGAGTGATAACATTTTGGCGACCATACTAGGGAAGAGAAAGTAAGATCAGATCGTCCTTGGGAAAGATCATCAAATTTCAAATCTGATTGTTGATGGTGGACAACGGTCATATGCATATGAAGGCTAAAATCACTCACCTGGCAACTCCACACATTTCAGGTTGATTAAAGACTCCACTAGCAGAAGAATCCAAAATCAACACTTCATGGTGACTCCACTGTATGAAGATCAGTAGCTTCAATATTTTTCAAGATGGAAAATGTTGCAAGAAGGTATGCTCCCATGAGCCGAGATCACATTCCAGATTTCCCAAATAAAATTCCTAAGGTAGATTGGAAAATGAATTTGCCTATGTTCAAAAATGTGAAAGGTAATGTTGTTGCTCTTCATCTGGTGAGATTTCACATGCATGTGTGTAGATTAAAGATTTATTTTCCTGAAAACTGCTTGATGAAGATATTCATGGCCACTCTAGAAGATGAAGCTTGATCTTGGTATAAAAATTTTCCACCTGCTTGTATTTACTCTATAAAGGATTTTCATACCATATTATTTGAAAGGTATAAATAATATTTTCCATCCTTAATATTAGTTCAGAACTACTATAAACATGTTGATAGTTTTATTGAAAATCTTGAGAATTTTTATGGAGATGATGAATTCATAGACAATGAGATCATGGAAGCCTTGTATGAAAATCTTGTTGAGCCCTAAAAATGTCTTTTCTTTTCACCAAAATCCAATTCATTCCATTAATCCTTTATCATTTATGGCCTAAAATATCAATAAGAATGATTAAAATCACTTTAAGAATACATGCAACGACTGACTTATTATACTTTTGTGTTTTTTGTTGTCTTAGTGATTTCTGAGAAGATTTAGCTACAGAATGCAGTCATTCTGTAGCTAGTCATATGTTCCGTACTATCTTGGTGTTTAAACAGGTTACAGGTGTCATCTGAGGGAAAGATGTATATGGTTAGACTCCAAAACTCTCCTACATCATTCCTTGTCATCCACGAGGACTGAGTAAAAATCTGGAAGTGGTTATGCAAGTGGACAAAGCTAAAAATCAAGAAGCAGACTTCTATAAGGATAAGGACTCTTGGTTTGTCTTCAGCAGAACACGAGTCCTCAACAAGAGTTTTAGTTTGATTTTGATTATAAAAGACACCTATGCCTATTTCTACTCAATGTCAGTTATGTAGTTACTTATAAAAATAACTCTGTGAAGCGAGAAAAAGGGAGTTGATGTTTTTAGTTTTCAAATATTGTGACACTCTGTTTCTGGGTGTTTTCTTTTAATTAAAGGAGTATAACTTTGATGCATGATTTGAAGGTGATTTTAAGGATTTAAGGATTTGTGTGCCAATCTGATAGTAGAGGGCCCCTGCTATTTGAAGAGGCTTTTGCATACTTTCTAGATAAGTAACCTTTAAATTCTGTTTTGTTCTTAACTTAGGCAGTTTTCTGAGTTTATCCTCTTGCATCATGTTTTATGCCATTTACTTACATCAAAGATCCTCATAACATTACAATCAATCTTTTTCTCATAAGCTGTTCCAATATATCTCTAATACGTGAATGAGATCTAGCTGTAGTACTTTGAGTTAATTTTATTTCAATCTTGTTAGTTAGATTTAGAAGATCTTCATTATTTTATAAGCTACTCTTGTTCTCAAACCCTTCTAAAACATCACTATTATATGAATGAGAATTAGTTATATTATTTTGAGTTATTGACATTTTCTATTCTGTAATTATGTAAGAGATTCTCTTGATTTTACAAACAGTGTTTTTCTCAAGTTGTTCCAAGAAATCTCTAATCATTGAATGAGACTTAATAGTAATGTTGTGAGTTGCAGAATGAGTTAATTTTAGTGTCATAAGTTATTTTAGCATAGGGTTCCTTACTATGTTACAGATGATCTTTTTCTTAAGATGTTCCAACAAATCTCTAACAATGAATAAGACTTTTCTGTGATGTTTTAAGTTATTGTTTTCTAAGAGAACCTCATCACATCAGAACTAATCCTTTTCTCAAATTGTTCCAATATATATCTAATGAAACGAATTGGACTTAGTTTAATGTTATGAGTTACTTTCTTAACAGTTTTACAATTTGTGGATTAGCATTCTCTGTTCTTTTTATCATTCCTTGTTTAGAGTAGATCTTATTCTGTTTTAGTGACTGTTTTAGTGCATTCAGTAGCATTTACTTTTCTTTCTATATTGTTAATTTAGTTTTTTTTCACTTAGCATAAAAACATAAGAAAAAAAACACTAGAAAAACACTAAACACAACGAAGTAGGAAGAGGATACTTAGGCATATATGGTGCACTTCACCTCAACAGCTTACTAGCCCTAGATGACAATTTATGTTATCAATTTAGGAACACTAAGTTGACTAGACATTTTCGTGTCGCTTCCGGGGAAGTGTAACTAGGTAGCCTTATTTCCTACCTCCCAAAAACAATGATATTATTAGAGAAAGAGACTCAAGGGGTAGACTTATAAGAAGCAGAAGTTTGATTCCCAGAACACCACTCATTCCACCAAGACCAAGAGGCAACACACCTCCAAATCAAACCTACATTCCATACTATACTGATCATAGAATTCCAGAAGACTTAAGATTAGATATTCCATCAGAGAGATCTCCCACTTCATCTACTAAACCTGTCATAGAAGAAGATCCAAGGACCCCTGCTGGAGACATAAACTTTTTCACTTCCACAGAAGAATAAACCATGGTAGAAGAAGGATGAGGAGGAGTCTTTAATGGAGAACATACACTATTTGGAGGAGGTATAGGTAAAGTTAGAGGAAAAGGAGGAAGAGGTGCAAAAGGAGAAGGAGGTAGAGGTGAAGAAGGAGGCAAAGGAAGAGGTAGAAGGGAAATGGGAAGCTCTTTTGGGTTCCCTATAGTAGATGAAGAAACCAATGCATCTATGAAAAATATTTCACCCTTTGTCCTTCCAAAATTTTATGGACTCAAAAGTGAAGATCCTGAAACCTTCCTATTTGAATTTGAAGTCTTATGTAGAACCTATGATTACTTACAAGATGCCCAAAAACTTAAACTATTCCCTTCAACATTGAAAGGAGCAGCATTAGAATGGTTTATGAGTTTAATCAATAGTTCTATTAAGACATGGGAAGACATGAAACAAGACTTTATAGAGAGGTATTTGGATTATTGTGTGCCAATCAACCATAAGGAATAAGTGTTTAAAATGGTACAAAAAGAGGATGAAAATCTGGAAGATTTGTTGGAAATATTTAACTATAACATCAAGAGAAAAAAAATGAAAGCTTAGACCAAGATACTTTGAAAGCTCTCTTGTTGAAGACAATTAGGGATTAATGGCTAGATATCCTTAATATGATGGGAAAAGGGGATATATCTCAGCTCACATTACCTGAAATAGTTGAATTATGTATCAACCTTTCAAGAGGGAAATCTAAAACTTTAAAAGGACCAAGAGACCTTGCTCTTGCAAGGGCAAGTAAGTCTGCTTCTGGGACAGTAAGTAGGGAAGAAATAGGACATATGCTTGATGAATTCAAATCTGACATTTTAGGGAGTCTTAGTGAACAAATAGACACCCTTAAATTACAAAACAAGAAAAAAGCTGAATCTGATGCCTTAGAAATATTTTGTCCCAAATGTAGAAAGAAGCATGCCTTGAGAGAGTGCCCTTTGGATGCAAAAATAGTAGAGACTTGTGTAATTTGTTCATAAAAACATGAGACCAAGAGTTGTCCTTCACTTCCTGGTCTTAAAGTTGTCTTTCAAGAAGAAATCCCTACAAATTCCACAGAATCTCTCAATTTTTTCTCTAGGAGGCCTTGGAAAGGACCTCAAACACAAGGATTTAATGATCATATGTATAATCAACCCCCACCAAAATGGAATTATTGGTAGCAACCTTGGCCCCAATTCCAAAATTGATCTCAAACTTGGGCACAAGGAGCACAAAATCCCTATGGAAGATACTCTTAGTATTATCAATATCCACCATATCCAAATTTCCCTCCTCAACAAAACCCTCAACAAAATCCACAACATCAAAATCCACCACTTCCATTACCGTTTCCTCAGAAAGAAAATCAGTTACCTGCCCAACCTATACCAAAACCCAATAATAAAATCCCCAGAACACATACATGATAGAAGTTCAATAGTTCCCAACCTATTTGATCACTCCTTTAGACTTTAATGATGTTCAACTTAGGTCTGGAAGAATACTTGAAAAGAAGAAACCTTCTGTAATCATACAAGAGAAAAACAACTCTGAGGAAGATTCTCTATGTGTAAATAAAAGTCTTGAAGAGAGAACATATTTTCAAGACCCAAATATTGAAAAATCAAAACAAAAAGAACCAATAATTTCAACTCCTATATTAGAGCATCCATCAACATTCACCTCTACACCTCCCTTTCCAGAAAGATTACAAATTGATAAGGGTGTAGAAAAACAAATTATGGTGCCTAATTATGATTTCCTAGATGAGCTAAGGAATGTTTGTATTAAGATCCCATTATTACAAGCTATCAAGGAAATTCCAATCTTAGCAAAGACAATAAAGGAGTTGAGCATGAAAAAAATAGGAAAAAGAATAAAAGAGACAAAGAAAATTAAACTGGCAGGAAAAATAGCAGACATCATGATGGGTAAGATTACTATTCCAAAGTATCTAGACCTAGGAAATCCAGTTGTTAAAATACACATCAATGGAACTGAGATCCAAAACACACTTATTGATTTAGGAGCAACAATCAATATCATGAGTAGACAAATCATGGATAAGCTAAGACTTCCTAATATTTTTTTACACCCACATTATTACAATTAGCAAATAGATCTTTGATTAAACCTGATGGGGTAATAAAAGAAATTCTAGTGTACTTAGATTCTTGGGAGTACCCTGTGGATTTTATGATCCTAACTCCTAAAAATAATCTAGGGGGACATTCTATTATATCAGGAATACCCTGGTTAGCTACAGATGATGCCTTCATTAGATGTAGATCCGATGATATGTACATCTCTTATGGTAGTTCAACCAATAAATTTACCTTGTATCCTCCAGCAAGAACAATTACAGAGTTAGATGATACCCAATGGATTGAGGATGAAGAAGACATACAACCTCTCTTCACAATTTCAGAAATTAGTGAAGATAGCCAGATTCTAAATACCTTAGAAAATTTTGAATCCTCTTCAGAATACAAACATGAACAATTTCAAGAAGAATCCAACATTGAGTTTTTATCATCAAGACAAATATCTCTTTACTCTATGGATAAATTTGGCAACTCTACAATTGAGATATTTCCGGGTAAAACATTAAACATAAATAAGAACCTAGAGAAATTTCAACAAGAAAAGCTAGTCAAAATATTACAGAGACATTCTTCTGCATATGCATGGGAGTACACTGATATGAAAGGGATAAACCCTAAGACTTTCACTCATCACATCTACATAGAGGAAAATTGTAGACCAATCAGACAACCTTAGAGAAGGATGAATCCAAACCTTAGGGAGATTGTTAAAGAAGAATTGCAGGAATTGTTAAATGTCAACTTTATTTATCCCATTTCAGATAGTGAGTGGGTTTATCCTTTGGTAATTGTACCAAATAAAAATGGTAAATGGAGGGTATGTATTGACTTCAAGGAATTAAACAAAGCTACTCTTAAATATCATTTTCCCCTACCTTTCATAGATCAGGTGTTAGACACATTAGCTGGAAAAAAAGTACTTTTCATTTTTAGATGGGTTTAGTGGTTATAATCAAATTCAAGTAGCACTTGAAGATCAAGACAAAACCACATTTACCTGTCCTTGGGGTACCTATGCGTACCGAGTATTGCCATTTGGACTATGCAATGCACCTGCAACATTTCAAAGGGCAGTATTAGGAATCTTTTCAGATCTAATACATGATTGTGTAGAGGTATATATGAATGACTTCACAGTCTCTGGAAACACATTTGAAGAAGCCTTAGAAAACTTGGAAATTTTTTTAAAGAGATGTAAAGAAGCAAATATTTCACTAAGTCGTGAGAAGTGTTTCATGATGTTTACTGAAGGGATTGTTTTGGGCCATCACATTTTAGGAGATGGGATTAGAGTTAATGAGTCAAAAGTTGAATTCATCTCTAACTTATCTGTTCCAAGTTGTCAAAAAGATGTTAGGAGTTTTCTAGGATTTACAGGGTATTACAGAATATTTATAGAAAACTTCACCAAGATAGCATCTCCACTTTTCAAACTACTTACCAAGGACTGTGAATTCAAGTGGAATCCTGATTTCCAGTTAGCCTTTGAAACCCTTAAACAAAAATCTTTGAAGCACCTATTTTGAGGGGACCTCACTGGAAATTACCTTTTTCATATTTCAACAGATGCCTTAGATACAGCTTTAGGAGTTGTATTGGGACAAAAAGACCTGATTCCTTATGCCATCTACTATACAAGTAAAAATTTGACCCCTTCGGAGTTAAATTATACTGTAACTAAAAAAGTGTTCTTAGCTGTTGTTCATGCCATAAATAAGTTCAGATACTATATAATAGGATATGAAAATTTTGTTCACACAGATCACTCTGTAATTAAATATCTAATGAACAAATTAATTACTAATGGTAGAGTCATAAGATGGTTATTGCTTTTACAGGAATTTGACATCACCCTTCTAGATAGGCCTGGAAAAAAAAATACAGTAGCTGATTTCCTATCTAGACTCCAAAACATCAAAGACCATACTCCAGTTGAAGATCAATTCCCTGATGAATATCTTTTTGCAATTTCTACTCAAACTCCTTGGTTTGCTGACATTGCCAATTATCTAGTTTCAGGGAAATTTCCTTCAATTATGAATGCAAGAGATAAAAGAAATATTATTTATGACAGTGAAAAATATTCATGGGTTGCTAATGAGTTATACAAAACAAGTCCAGACTTTATCATTAGGAGATGTGTTCGAGAAGATGAGATGCCTGAGATTCTCAAGGCATGTCATGATGAACCTTGTGGTGGACACTTTGTTGATAAAAGGACAGCTTATAAGATCCTTCGTTTAGGATATTATTGGTCATCCCTCTTTAAAGATGCTAAAGAGTATGTCAAAAGGGGTGACAGCTGCCAAAGGGTACGGAAATCTTCTCCTTCAAGTGAGATGCCATTACAGCCTTAGGTACATATTGAACCTTTTGAGAAATGGGCTTTAGATTTTGTAGGACCTATTAATCCTCCATCAAAACAAAAGAAATACATATTAGTTTTCACTGATTATGTTACCAAATGGGTAGAGGCCAAGATATTACTTTTTGCTACTGAAGCATTTGTAGTTAATTTTCTTTTTGAGGACATTTTTACTCATTTTGGTGTCCCAAGAGAAATTGTTACAGATCAAGGAGCTCAATTCACATCAAAGTTGGTGGAACAAATGGTAGAGAAGTACAAAATTAAACACAAAAAATCTACTCCCTATCATCCACAAGAAAATGGCCAAGTGGAATCTACCAATAAGGTCATTGAATGGATCCTAACAAATACTGTTCATTTACATAGAAGAGATTGGGCAGACAGGCTTCCTGAAGCCTTATGGGCCTATAGGACTACACGGAGAAGCACAACAGGTCATACCCCTTATGAACTTTTTTATGGAAAACAAGTCTTGTTTCCCATAGAGTTTCATATTCAAACTTTTAAAATGGCAGTCCAGCTAGGACTTGATCTAACAGAGGCACAAAAGCACAGATTGGAGCAGATTAATGAATTGGATGAGATCAGACAGGATGCAGTCCAGAGAAAAAATATAGTCCAACAACAAAGGACTAGATGGCATGATAAGTACATTAAGGAAAAGAAATTCAAAGAAGGTGACTGGGCCCTCTTTTTGATTCAAAGTTCAAATATTTTCAAGGTAAATTCCAAACACATTGGCTTGGGCCATATGAAATTGTGAAAATCTTTGACAATGGAGTAATAAAAATCAGGACAATAGATGAAGATAAGCTGGTTTTTCTTGTAAATGGTCACAGATTGAAATTGTATCATAAGCCACTTTCAAGAGAAGAATTTGTCAATAAATTCCAAGAAAGCAGTGATGTGAAGTTAATGAAGAAGAATCCTTCTTCTTCTTCATTAACTTAATTTATTTAATTAGGATTAAAAAAAAAAAACAGAGTATAAACATGAAAACCAATCATTGATTGGCATGTTTATACAGAAAAGATAAGGTGAAAATTAGAATTTTTTTCTGACACTTTAGATTTTCAAAATTGTTCTTTTTCTGCAATCAAGTATCATAAAATCATAAGTTGCAGACTCACTTTTCATATTCCATTCCATTCCAAATTTATGATTCATCTCATTCCATCATATTTCACTTCATTTCATACTTCATTCCACTCCATTTCATGATACATCTCGTTTCATTTCATACTTTATTCCATCCATATTTCAATTCACTTCATTCCATGTCTCAAAGTTTTTATAGGTACATTCTGCAACCAGCTATTCTGCAGCCATCTTTTCTGCAGCCAACTATTCAACAACCACTTGTTCTGCAGCCAATTGATCCTGCAAACCTACTTCAACAAGAAAAATCAAAAGGATTATGGAGTCTAAAAGATCAATAATCTTCAGAGGAAAGACAAAGTATATCAAAGCAGAAAAAATCAAAAAAAGGAAAAGGCTAAGGTAAAACTATGTGTGAAATTATTTTGATAGCAAATTATGAAAGATATAATATGGTTAAGTCATATGTATGTTTCATAAAGTTATTTTGTTATTCGAATTGATCAAGCCTATCATAAAATCCTTGAACAAATCCCTTCCATTTCGCTCCATATCAAATCATCATTAATTGGAAGTTAACGGTCAGTACTTGAAGTGACCTATTAAGTCACGTCATTAAACTGAAACATTCATTGATGATTTTGAAAATATTTATGAGATTTCTTCGTGGTCCTTTACTCCATGACAAACTCTTAAAATTAATCATTCTTATGATTTACCCTTACCGTATTTCACTCATTCTGTATCCACTCAATGCCATTATATTCTGTAGCCAATTCTTGTCTGTAGAAATAGAGAAGTCATTTTTAGTGTGAGACAACCCTCTACAGCCATTTTTACCTCAAACAGGAGAGTAATAATAGGGCAGTGAATTGAAGCTAAGGAAAAGAAGCAATGGGACTTATTGTAAGATCAGAGCCAATCGGAACTAAATATCTAGAAGGTTATCCTCAGATTAAATAGATGTTACAGCAGGTTGGATGGCTAAATTTATGGAGAAGTTTAATGGATTTCACAAGGAGGTCACCAAGTCATTTTCCCGGTCATTCAACAAGTCAGAGGTCGAAATTGGTGACATCAAGTACATCATTACAGAGTCATTCATAGCAGAAGCAATAGAGTTGTCAAGGCAAGGTTATCATTGGTTTAAAAACAAATAATTTCACAATGAAGCTTGGAGACATATGTTAAAAACACGAGGTATGGACATTTCAGTATTTAATAAAGGCATTCCTAGTTTAGCCTTGAAAAATAAATGGAGAAATATGTTGCTAATTCTACAAAATTTCATAACCTATGAGGGGAGATTTGGTACTTTATATGTTTATCACATTAGAATCATGATGAATTTTCTAGATGAAGAGATAAATTTGCCCTTTTTCTTGCTCAATAGTCTAAAAAGGATGGCTTCTAATGTCCAGAAAAGGATTAAGTTCTTAGAAACCACCTTATATCATCATGGATTAATTAAAATTTTAATTGAGTATCATTTGAAGAAGGTAGGAGATAGTTGGGATGAATTCCTCTTGAGAAATCATTTTAAAGAACCTAAGGAAACTCTGTCTGAAGAAAAACCTGTAAGAAGAAGCAAAAGGGGAAAAATTGCCAAATCTGTTGAAATCAAAACCAATATATCAACACAAGAAGACAGTGAGGAAATAATCTTTGAAAAATTGGCCAAAATCAAGAAACAACTCAGAAAGGAAAAGGTAACAAGAAAGGATGCTAAGGAGAAAAATGAGGGACCATCTAAACTAAGAAGAAGTCATAGGCTTAAAGGCATATTGAAAAAGACAGGAGTCAAGCAAACAGGAATCATAGATATTGAAGATGAAGAGACATCAATTGAAAGATCTCATGAATACCAGTATGAAGAAGATCCTGATAAAGGAACTACAGATGTAGATCCAACCCAACAACAGATCTATGATTATGTTAAAACACTAGAAAAAAGAGCCTCAGAAAACAGAGAAAGAACCCCCAGTCCACAAGCACCTCCAATTGATGTACTGAAAATAGACAAATATGAATTGGAGGTACTGAATAGGCATATAAAAAATGAAAATGAAATTTTAAGGGAACAAGTCAAACTGAAAAGTGACATGAACACAACTCTATCTCTGCAAATGAAAAAATTGTATAAGGCTAGCAGGAAGCTGAAGAAGAAAAACAAGAAATTGAATCGGGCACTTATAGATCTGAGGTTCAAATTTTTTATGAGGAAGCCTAGAATGCCATTGAACACCAAGCAAAGCAGAGAAAGGAAGCTAGATGTCCTTGCTGAAGTTTCAGAATACATGGATTGATTGCATGAGGACATGCAAAAATTTTGCAGTGGGGGTATGTTGAGCCCTAAAAATGTCTTTTCTGCTCACCAAACTCCACTTCATTCCATTAATCCTTTATCATTTATAGGCCTAAAATATCAATAATAATGATTAAAATCACTTTAAGAATACATGCAATGACTGACTTATTATACTTTTGTGGTTTTGTTGTCTTAGTGATTTCTGAGTAGATTTAGCTACATAATGCAGTCATTTTGTAGCTAGTCATATGTTCCGTAGCTATCTTGGTGTTTAAACAGGTTACAGGTGTCATTTGAGGGAAATACGTATATGGTTAGACTCCAAAACTCTCCTACATCATTCCTTGTCATCCACGAGGACTAAGTAAAAATCTGGAAGTGGTTATGCACGTGGACAAAGCTAAAAATCAAGAAGAAAACTTCTATAAGGATAAGGACTCTTGGTTTGCCTTCACAAAACACGAGTCCTCAACAGGAGTTTTAGTTTGATTTTTATTATAAAAGACACATATGCCTATTTCTACTCAATGTCATTTATGTAGTTGCTTATAAAAATAGCTCGGTGAACCGAGAAAAAGGGAGTTGATGTTTTTAGTTTTCAAATACTGTGACACTCTGTTTCTGAGCATTTTCTTTTAATTAAAGGAGTATAACTTTGATGCATGATCTAAAGGCTATTTTAAGGAGTTAAGGATTTGTGTGCCAATCTGATAGTAGAGGGCCCCTTCTATCTGAAGAGGATTTTGCATACTTTCTAGATAAATAACCTTTAAATTCTGTTTTGTTCTTAACTTAGGCAGTTTTCTGAGTTTATCCTCTTGCATCATGTTTTATGTCATTTACTTACATCGAAGATCCTCATAACATTACAATCAATCTTGTTCTCATAAGTTGTTCCAATATATCTCTAATACGTGAATGAGATCTAGCTGTAGTACTTTGAGTTAATTGCATTTCAGTCGTGTTAGTTAGATTTAGAAGATCCTCATTATTTTATAAGCTACTCTTGTTCTCAAACCCTTCTAACACATCACTATTATATGAACGAGAATTAGTTATATTATTTTGAGCTATTGACATTTTCTGTTCTGTAATTATGTAAGAGATTCCCATGATTTTACAAATAGTCTTTTTCTCAAGTTGTTCCAAGAAATCTCTAATCATTGTATGAGACTTAATAGTAATGTTGTGAGTTGCAGAATGAATTAATTTTAGTGTCATAAGTTATTTTAGCATAGAGTTCCTTACTATGTTACAGATGATCTTTTTCTCAAGATGTTCCAACAAATCTATAACAATGAATAATACTTTTCTGTGATGTTTTAAGTTATTGTTTTCTAAGAGAACCTCATCACATCAAAACTAATCATTTTCTCAGTTTGTTCCAATATATCTCTAATGAAACGAATTGGACTTAGTTTAATGTTATGAGTTACTTTCTTAACAGTGTTACAATTTGTGGATTATCATTCTCTGTTATTTTTATCATTCCTAGTTTAGAGTAGATCTTATTCTGTTTTAGTGACTATTTTATTGCATTCAGTAGCATTTACTTTTCTTTCTCTATTGTTAATTTAGTTTTTTTTCCCTTAGCATAAAAACATGAGACCAAAAACACTAGAAAAACACTAAACACAATGAAGTAGGAAGAGGATACTTAGGCATATATGGTGCACTTCACTTCAACAGTTTACTAGCCCTGGATGACAATTTATGTTATCAATTTAGGAACACTAAGTTGACTAGACAAATCCATTTCAACAGTATAAAGAAATCTTAGAGGATACTTATCAAGATGCTCAGGAAATTTTGTAGAAGACTGAAGATCTTTGTACAATTGAAAATGATGGAAGACAAGGTCTTATTTCAGATCTGATTGCAACAAAAGATGGTATGCAGGAAAATGAGGTTCCAATATCAGATTGTGGTAAAGTCAAGCTGGTTGATCTAGATCTAGATTCAAATTGTGATGATGAAGAGTATGTTGTTTCGGATCCCATGAAGGAGAGTTCTATTGTTGAGGTTGCCTCAAATGTAGAAAACATAGTTATAGACCTAAGTGTTCTCAGCCCACTAGAACAAAGTCTTCAGAAAGAGGTAATCCATTCCCTTTATGAAAAACAAGATCAGATCTTTGTTCAAGTGAGTGAAAAATGTTCTTTGGATGAATTTGTGGTAAATGATAGAAATGTCAGTTTTGGGTTTCAAGAAAAATCTGAATTTTTCCCTCTTATGACTGATGAGTGTGATAAAAAACATGACAATCTATTTTCCATATCATATGAAGATGATCAACAATATATTCAAATCGCAGAGGACCAAAGCATTGAGGAATGTCATTCAAATTTTTCTTCCCATGTCTCATGCTTTGAATTGTTTTTTCAAGAAGAAATATGCTCACCTACTTGTTTATAATTTTTTGAATACGAGGAACACACTCTTGCCGAGGTACATTATGAAAAGAGATCATATTCAAGAGAAAAAGCTACCTTGTTTATTCGAGATCAGTGAGAGGTAAATTTTCTTGATTTTCAGGATCCCTTCGATAGCCTTTTGCAAGCACTGGAGAAGATGAAAGTTGTCTCGTTTTTCAGAATAAGTCTTGGTTTTAGTTTTTATTGTGAGTTGCCTACATGTATATCATTTTTCCTGCTTGAGGAAAGTGAGAGCAGAATTCAAGAAAATAACCATCTGTTGGATTGGTTACACTGGAAGGATCACTTCACATGATTGTATATATGTCTTCAGCAATCCAGTGGTTGTCATCAAGATTTGAAGCCCTCCAGTCTTGGTGATGTACTACCATCAATAAGTAGGGTAAGTTCAATTTTTAAGTTTTTTTTTTCAGTCAGTCTTGAGTCTGTTTTGAGTCAGTTTATTGTGTCAAGTTTCTTTCAGTATTCATTTTGGTTTTTAGCTATTGAATCCATTTCCCATTGAAATAGGCACATGGTCTATGATGTTCTTGGCACCTCCAAGGAGATACCATCCCCAATTAGAGCCAATGTTAGTGTCATTATTTGCATACTTCCACTAGGGATCAAAACACATTTGCATGTGCATCTTAGGTGTCCCATTCTGAATAAATTTTTCATCATTCCATTAGGTCATGATATAAAATTGTTCCACTGGTGGTTGTCCTGCTCAAATAAGCTTCCTTCTCCCTGAGAAGATCATATTGGCTGACTCAATCTCATGTCTCCTCGAGCATAATAACACCTATGGAAATTCTCTGTTCACTTGGAAGTCTTTAAAGTCAAAATTCAAAGTCTTATTCAAAATTCAAGTCAAAAAGCAGTCCCATTAGGTCATAGGGTCAAAATAATGAAAATTGGTCATTTCACCATCAAATTCATCTTTTGAAGGAGTATTAATAGTAAAATGCATTCAACAATTTCAGGTTCTAAAATATCATTTCCAAGTAATTTTCTTTGTGTTTACCATATTTGTCTCTTAGTTGTTCTTAGAAAGCTCATTTCCCTCTCCTAGGGTTTTGAAGGCATTTTTCTTGGTCTCATGACTTCCATGGTTAAATAATCAACAAGACTTGTATCCCCATGCTCTTAAACTTTCCCTTATCATTAATATACCTTCATAAACACTTCCCATCATTCTTATCCCTTAAAATCATCATTTCTCCACAAACCCTAGCCTATTGCTACAATTTGACACTTTTCGAGACTAGGCATGTGTTTTTCCCTTTTGGACCCCTTCCCTCCACTAAATCCTTGAAATTCCACTTTCCCCTACTCTATAACATCTATCCATACTCCCCAAAATCTCCTCAAGAATTTATACATCCCCTAACCCCTTCATACCCCTCCCTCTACAAGGCAGTCCTAAAATCCCCTATTTTGCTTACACCAAACCCTAATTTCCTCTCCTACTAAGGTAGGGTTTGCTATGGAATCAAATACATCTATGTAGAGGAGGCATAAGGGAGGTTATTTAAGCAATTATCAAGCCATACGAACTCATAAACATCATGCCTCCATCATTTTCCAAGAAATCATTCTAAGGGACACATCATTTGCCACACACAAGGCCAGTTTCGCTTCAAACTATGTTTATGACCAAACAGAGATGAATTTGACATAAGTGAGAGAGTTTTTTGTCCATAATAGGCCAAGGGAGAAAAAAATCCTTAAGTTTTTACACATATTTCATTTTTTTATAGAAATGTCAAAAATACAGGTGCCAAAGGAAAGTTGCTGCACTTCTGGAGTGACCTTGGGAAAATCAAGTTTTCACATAGTTGGAGTGTTCAAATGACTTTCTTAATGAGTTAAATGGTAACTAGATAGAGAGAGATTTCCAATAAGATATCATGAGCTCAATTTGGAGTTGAGGAAGGCCTCCAAAAGTTTCCTGCACCAGCACTCTGCATTTCTACACCCTCATTCAGCCTGTTTTGACCAGTCTTGGGAAAATCAACTTTTGACAATGCAAAAGAACTCCAAATAGAAAAAAAAAGGTATATTTGGAAAGTAGACAGAATAATATTTCCAAAAATCTATACTAGGCCCAATGTGGACACTGGGAAGGCATCCAAATGTGGTCTGCAAAAATGTGATGCAATGGCGTTACACGTTTAGAAGATTTTGCCTCCTTTTTAACCTTGGTGGTGTGTGTTTACCAGTCTTGGTAGAGCAGGATTTTGATAGGGAATGTGGAAACCATTCTGGAAACTAAAGGAATATCTAGAAGCTAGACTTAGAGACATTTCCAATGAGCTATCGTGGAGCTGATTTTGACGTCGAGAAGGCCTCCAAATGTTGCCTGCAAGATAGGTCATTTTTTCTAACAAGGCATTGCGCGTTTAATAAGAAAATGCAGTTTTCATCAGCATCAGCAAAATTTTGAATTTTTGACTTTTTACTTGGGAAAATGGAGAAATTACTGATGTAAATGGTCATGGTGAATGTAAATGTCATTTTTTGACTTTCATCTAAGGTAGATACATTAGGTAAGTCATCATTTGAGGTCAAATGAATCAGTTTCCTCTCTTTTAGAGGCAAGTTGTTGGGTCTTCCTAGTTTTCAATTTCTTGTTTGGGATTAGGTGAGATTGATCCTCATCTCATGGATTAGACCTACTGAGGCTAGGGAGAGTTGTTTTGAGCTATATATCATGTATTTTCTCAGTTATTTGTAGAGGTTGGACTCACCTGGAGCTTTGGTATCTCAAGAGACATTTTGTATCAATTTGGCTTGGACATTAATGAGAAATTTGCAGCTATTTCTTTGGGATCCATGCGGTATGCAGTGTTTAACATAGTTTCTTCTTTGTTATAATTTGTATGAATGTACTGTAGCCCATAAAACATTTTAATATCTATGATATGCTTAATTTCAAGTTGAAATTTAGAATTCATGTTTTATGCTCTGTTTGGGAAATTTGGCACAATTTGTTTATTTTCTTCAATTTAAGGAGAATTCATCTTGTATGCTCTTCCTAACTCCTCACCAGTATCTTCACCTCACCATAATAATATTTTCATGTCAAGCCTTTTACTTACCTTTCCCGTTAGAACCCCTGCAGATTTTGACCTAATTTCCTTGTCCTAGCTGTTTGACTCCTCCTGATCCAGCAAACCCTACAAAATCAAAATCAAAACCCTGAGCTACTATACCTAACCTAAAAACTTCTTTAATTAGTCATTTTGATTGTGATCTATAAGGAGAGAGCCTTATCTTGGCCTATTAGGGCTAGCTACTTGACTAAGCGTGGTTTGAGGTTACCTCAGGATTGCCTCTCTCAGCCTGAGGTTCAATCTGAGTGATAACAAAATGAAGGAAAACTATAAGAATTACTAGATTTGGAATTTAGGATAGTGCCATTTTGTTTTTGAATTAGAAATATTAGATGTGTATAAACATGAAAAACCTTATTACTAAGTTGCATATAACCTCAATATACATCCAAATTTTACATATAACCTAACAAAAGTCCACAACCAAAAATAAACTCATACATACATATAAAGTCATACATATCCAACATCATCCATCACTGTGCTAAAATGGATATTCACTTCTCATATTCATGATCATGGAGAAAATGGCCTTTTTAAACAATGTATACTTTATTAGTCCCTTCCTATAGCAGGACTATACCAATCGCTTGGGCATTGACCAACAAGTCGTTCATCATTTGAACGAAATATTTTGCTCAAATTTTGCTCTTTAACCAAAGTTTAGGATAAGAAATTTCCCATGGTTAAATTTTTAACCAAATTTTTGATTTTACCCTCTTATTTCAAACTTGACGTGCCTCGATGTTATTTTAGTTAGGCCAAGTTATTTTATCCAAATTTTTTATTAAATAAAGGTTGGAAAGTTTTATTTATCGAAAGTTTTTAAAAATTGAGCAAATTTTTGTTGGGTCAGATTATTTTATCCAACATGGGATCATATTGAGGAGAAATATCAAGTAAATTCTATTTAAAATTTATAATCTTGGTTCGTTATATATTCAAAAATATGCTCTAAGTTAAGTTTCTTAAATGTTGTTGAAATCAATTTCAAACATGCTAGTTTCAAATTTTTGCTATAATTGTTTTTGGGATGTTTCAAATCATGAAATTTTGAGGTGCAAAGGCAAGATTGCTAGTACCTAATATATAAATTTTAGTATTTGGTTAACTATACATTCATATATATGTTATGCCTTAATGATATTAGGGTTCAGGAATTCTCTTTAAATTAGTTTCAAATAGGTAAGTTTGGAATTTCCACTATAATTTATTTTTAAGGATGTTTCAAATTCTGAAATTATGATGAGATAAATGAGATGTCTCTAGTAAATTGTGATAAAAAATACAAACTTTGGTTTTTTATAATTTCATAGATATTCCTTGTGCATGTGAGGTTTTATGAGTGGTCCTTAAATTAGTTTCAAGTAGGCGAGCTTGGTACTTTTTCTATTACTTTTTTCTAGGACTTTTTAACTTATAAAATTTTCAGAGATATTAGGAGACATATAGAAGTACCTCAAGTACAATTTCATAATTATATTTGAAGAATTGGGCATGTGGTAAGCTACGCAAGTTTCCTCTTGGAAAGAAGGAAAAAAATAACATATTTTTGGAAAGTTACCATAACTTTCAATTGGAACATTGAAATCAAGTTAGACATGTAGAATTGTAGAGAATACATATAGAGATACCTTTTTTTCACCATGGTAAATCGGAAACTGGTTGGAGTAATTTAGGCAAGGCCCATGATCAAATCTATCAATTTCAACTATAACACAAAGAGTATATCCAACAACCCATATGTTAGATGTTGTAGGAATTTACGACTTAGAAAGATTTGAGAATCCATGAAGGTGGGGGAGCCTACTCCTTGATCCTTATCACAATGTGCCAAAGATGTACCTCGTGGGACATGAAACCTGGTGGATTTGAAACCTGGTGGATTTGAAACCAAAGTTTGAGATTCAAAATGGCTCAATCTATAATAACCTCCCTGAACAAATTCAATGGTGACTATGTCATAACTCATGAGGACATACAAGACACAATGGTGAAATTCTATTTTTATTTTGTCTCTAAGCCTCAGCCTTGTTTCCAAGGAGCCATCCTCAAAATCACAATAGACATCCAAAAGTTGGCAACAAAAAACCACAACTCAACTCTTATGCAAGAAATTAATCCAGAAGAAGTCCACAAATCTTTGCATTAGATGGCAGATGGAAAATCCTATAGGCGAGATGGATTCAGAAATTCCTTCTTCAATAGCGACTCACATTTCCCTCTCCAAGAGGTTTTGGAGATAATAGTTGATTCTTGGGTCAACACGAGCATTCTTTTAGCTCCTAATACAAACTTTATAAACTTGTCCCCAAAGGAGGAGAATTTGGAATGCCTAGGTAAATTTTGTCCTATAGCCCTATGCAATATAATTTACAAACTAATCTTCAAAGTTTTAGCCAACCAACTCAAACCGATCCTACGCTTTCTCATATCTCCTAAACAATCTGGCTATGTGGAAGGTAGAAAAATCCTAGATGGTATTATCCTTTCCCACAAAACCATCCATTGCATCAAAATTCTGAAGAAACCTAATATGCTTCTTAATTTAGACCTATCTAATGCCTTTGAAAAACTAAATTGGGCATACATGGAAAGTACTCTACGAGCTTTTAGGTTCACAAAAAAATGGATCTTATGGGTTATGTCCTTGGTCACCTTTATCTTCATCACTATCCTCATCAATATCTCACCCTTGAACATTTTTCGACCCTCAAGAGGCATAAATTAGGGTGACCTCCTTTCCCCCTTTTTCTTTATCCTCATGGATGAAGGGCTAGGAAATAAAATAGAAGATGCCACTCAAACTGGAGCTCTGAAATCCCCATTTCTTCATGAAAATTCTACTCTCACTGACTATTGAATCATTCATGAAACTTTCTTCATACACTATCACTATCTCAAGGAACCCAAAGCTGTCAAAGAAATCCTTGATTTTTATCGTAGTCATCAGACACTACCATCAATAGGGTTAAATATATAATATTATTCTTAAGTAATCCCCTAATAACTCACAAGATTATCTCCAAGATCCTCGGCTTCTCAATCTCTAAACTCCCTTCAAAATACCTAGGGGCTCCCCTCACTTACTCAACCATCAGGAACATCTCATGGAGAGACCTCATCAACAAGCTTAATCAGTCCCTAGATAGTTGGAGATTTCATTATTTAAACATTATTGACAACATCATCCTCCTGAAACATGTGCTCCAATATCTTCCCATCTACTTTTTTTGTGATCTAAAAGCACCGAAATGGGTTTTAAAAATTATAAGGAATATCAAAAGAATATTCTTAAAGGATGGCAAGCGCCTCAAGTATAAATGGAATCTAGTGAAATGGAAAAAAATCTACCTAACCAAGGAAGAAGGCATCCTTGATGGACTAAAGGTTCCTAAAATAGCCAATAGTGTCATAGATGCTAAGTTATAATGGCAATGAATCAATTAATCTATGAAGCCCTACGTTGAATTTCAACATATGAAATAGTCTTACACCCCAACCAGATAGAATCTAGCCCTAATATCATCCACTCCATATGGATCTTTAATTTGGAATGTTTCTAGATCTAATAAGAATATAGTTCAATCACACTACTTTGGGGATCTTAGGGATGGTCGATCTACAAATTTTTGGTAAGACTCATCACAACAACTTCTAATTCTATCGAGAAACCAACAGTACTCTGTCACTCAAGCAATGGCCCAAATTGAAGGAAGAATTAAGGTTAGCCATTATTGGATGGGATCAAACTCTTATTCCTACAAAACCTTTCTACATCTAGACTCATGGTATAAGAATTGAAATAAAGAGAAAATGAAAAATTTATGGTTGGAGATATGTAAAAGACAAATAAAAGCAAAAGAGGGCCCAAATATTTTAAGGTGGGGATAGAAATCAATTGGCGTCTCTAATGACAATGAATCCTACCTCCTAGGTTAGCAAGCACATAAGACCAAACCAAAACCCCTTTGGAAATATTTATGGTCAGCAGGGCTATAGTCGAAGGTTATCACCTTTAGATACTCTCTAGATGCATAATCTTAATGTGGGAGAACATACACAAAAAATGATACATAGGACCCTCATGTTACTACTTATGCACACAACAATGAGAAACTAGAGATCACCTATTGAGCACTTGTGAGATAAGAAGTGGTCTCTGCGGAAAAGTCACCATATGATCCAAAACAAATCCTAAATTTAGTGTATATATTGTCCAAATAGTAAAAATTTGGCCTATGAACCCCTTCCAAAGTATGCTTATTGGTATATTATGGTCTCATGTCATACGTTTATTGGTGTGGGAAATATAGAAAAAATGAAATCAAAGGATTTTAAATGTCAAAAAAATCACTCTTGCATGTATATAGACCCTTCTCCACCAACAAATTGAAGAATCCCTCTACATTATGAGATGGGATAAAAGGGACCTCCCACACATCCCATCGTGAAAGTTCATTATATATTGGTGGAAATTTAATCATCACCGCTTTGCAATAGGAAAAACTCAGCCATCTCCCAAGGCCACAATCTTTGAAGCCTCGACCCCGAGAGCTCCATTTCAAGATGAACTTTGATGGTGCTTCCAAAGGTAATCATAGTGAATTTGGAATTTGTGGAGCCATTAGTTAATCCTAGTTAACTATATCTCTTTGAACTATATGGCTTACTTCTCCTTCACAAACACCTATAAAAGATTCTCCTTTGCCTTCTTACTAGAAAAATATGACTTGAAGGGGTTACGCATGCACAGTTCAGTCGTAGGCCTTTTCTTGGCATCCATTAAGTCTTCACAACATAGTGAATTTAGGCACATTATCTCCAATCCTATTATAGCCACGTTGTTACAACTTCCTAGAATCAGTTGAAATAGTGGTATTTGGGACATGACCATCGTGGCAGGGGAGGGTCAGGGAAACAATGGAGATACATATAAAGTGATAGTGATAACAAGGAAAGAACATAGAGTAGAAATATATGATTCATGTCTAAAGTCATGGACTACAACTGGAATTGCGCCACGGGGTCGGGTGTAGTATGGGCACTAGAAGAATTTTATTTCTAAGTATTTATTGTATTCCATGGCTATAGAGGGCATCATGGTTTTCAGCCTCCTAAACGGGACAACTGTTCTCATGTTGTTCCCGTTGTAAGATGTGGAGGACAAGGGAAGCCTTAGGCAAGATGTACTTTTCACTTGTGGCTCACGAGTGCTTCTAGCTTCATGTGTATTAAAATATGGCATGGGTTTTCCTGTTTTTATTATATGGGAGTTTTTGAAACCCAAATTGTGTTCTGACAATATTGTTAGTATGAATCTTAATTGCAAGCGTACGAAAAATGTTCACTTTAGCTGTGCATAACCAATAGCCCTAACATCAAAGATGGTTGCCAATTTCTTTAGATCTGCAATTAGTTGACCAAGATAAATGCTGCAAAATCTAGATCTGTGCACTAAGAGACATTAAGAAGTAAATAAAATCAAGAGTTGCTCCATGCATCCAATACACAAGACAAGAATGTTTTTAAAGAATTTTTGTATTTTTTGACACCTGGGAAGGGAACATAGAAAGATGTTACCAGTCCCTCTCAATGGGATGGGTTCTTGTAAGTCCTCAACACTTCAGATCTAAAATGTCTCTCTCTCTCTCTTGATGTTGTAGAAAACCCAGACAAAAAATGGAACTCAAAGGGAGCTCACAAGAAAAATGGTAGCAAAATATGACAGTGATGGAGGATCAAAGTCAGACCAAAAGTATAGATCCAGAGTGATCTTTAGGAAACAAAAGGTAGTGAGTGAATGGAAAAATCCTTCTATTTATAACAAAATATTGAGTTAGTCTAGATATTGGTGCATAATTAAAATATTATTAACCAAATCAAGATCCAAATTTTATGGAATATTTTATTGTATTTGTTGGAGGGAAAAAGAATTTGACTTTGGTCAAATCCATTTATTTGTAAATAATAATAAAAAAATGATTTATTTATTATTTTAAGGATGTGGTTGAGTAATAATTAAATAAATAATGATCTATTCAATTATTTATAAATGATTTAGTCAAATTTAACAAGGAATATTATTTAAATAAGGTTTAAATAATTATTCCTAGAAAATAATAAGATAAATAATTATTTGTCTAACTAATTTTCCTGTTTTGGGTTAAATATGACCAGGAATATTAATTAAACTATTGTTCAACTAATTATTCCTTGAGTAAAATCAAACAAATATGGATTTATTCAATATTTCCACATGGGGTTTCTTGTTTAGACCATAAACAACTTAATAAATATGGATTACTAAGTTATTTTTCATAGTGAAAGAAAATTTACTTAGGGTAAAATTGGTCTTACATGGTGTACATTGGTCCATCTAATAGTAACAAGATAGATGACCAAAAAATGGTGTAATAGATTTCCCCCCAGCGTGTGAGCGTTAAGAGCTAATCGTATGATTGAATTATGTTGTAAGAACTCAATCACTAGAAACTGAAGGGGAAGTCAAAGAGAGAGAAATATAAGATAGATCAAAGTGCTTGAGGACAAGACCCTAAGGAGGTGAGACTTACAGGTGTGAAAATTTATGAGTGAGTACCTGTGCTATAGGCGGCGGGGGAGGCATACCTATGCCTGTTGAGACAAAGTACAAAGAAAATTGCATCCAGTAAACAAGGGCCTGAACTATATAGTACATGCTGGCATAAACATGAGCCAGATAAAAATATGATAATGAATCCCACATACATACTATGTCTAGGATAACAATCCAAACTTATACAATAATGAAGTTGTAATGAAGAGGTCATCCGAGCATGTGGGGGGCTACCTGAAGGGCCACCCCTTCATGAGGTCTGAAACATCTCAAACACACCCGGGAATCATTGGTCCAATCTTCTACATCACTAAACCAACAAGTATACGGATCTCGATCATGTTGCAAAGAGTTGGTGCTGAGAAAAAATCAAGTCAAAGGGCAATGAGGAGTCCCTTTGCCTAATCTGAGGCACCAAACAAGAGTGGAAGCTGGAACTAAGGTACACCACCCTCTAGATCTGTCTTCTGGAATGAATAAGCCGATGTCGACAGAAGGAGGTCTGCCATAGGTAAGGCAATAAGGCATCCTCAACTAAGGCACGAGAGAAAATAGTAGAGCGACTAACAGACTGAAACCAAGGATGATGATGAAATGGGGGCTACTGAGTAGCAGATGGACAACTTCCCTTGTTAGAGCATAAAGGGCATGGATGACCTAGCAGGGACTGCCACAATATCAAAGGGGATAGGGGACAGTAGGGTTGAAGGCCATAATGTGTGACACGAGAGAGGGACCAAGCAATGAAGTATGGATGACTATAGCGGGATACAAAGGGACTCGGGATAGACTCCATGGATACGATGATGACTCAACTTGGATGCTCTAAAAAAGGGTGACTCAATGATGATGCCACACAGAAAAGTTCCAATGGGGACCATAAAGACATGAGTACAAGATGGCTACTCATGAAGAAAATCAACACGAGCATGGAAAAGTATAGAGGCAAAGTGGTGCCCTAAGTACAAGTGTTGCAAGTGAAGAAATTCGATTTTGAGGAGTGGTGAAGTGACACTTCTTGGACAAAATGTGTCTTGGTGAAGTATCAAATAGCAAAAAATTAATAGATACCCATTTGAGAGCTTGGTGACAACTTTTCAACGATACAGATGGTTTGTCAAACTGAGCTACAATTTGGCCGCAGTAGGCGAAAGAAAAATCAAGGGTTTCTCTTTTAATAAGGCATTTTTCCTCCAAATTCACTCATTTTCAAGTGTATTTGTGGTGAATGTAGAGAGGAGAGAAGGCTCTAAATCCTATGGCGATCATAGCGGACAAACCAACCATTGGAATCGAGATTCGTTAGTTGCAGGTAAGAGGCCTAACCCTACTCTTTCATTTCAGTGGATTGAAAGTTCAATTTAGGTTCCCAGAGCTCAGGAATAGACCCATTCTCCTCTTCGTGGTCGGGACACACTTTTTGGGGCAATATCTGTGACCCAGGTAGCAGATTTTGGACAGAAAAGTGCGACTTGTACTAGGATTTTTCCTGAAAAGTGCGACCTGTCAAAGAAGGGTTTTTTTGTGCTGTTTTTTGGTTGAGAGTTGGGTTTTCATGGTTGAATGTAGTATTTCCATTCTGTACACTGACAAAGATGATGGTTTTGTTTATATATGGCTGAGTTGCGGATCATCTGGAGAGAGAGAAACCTGGACACATTACGGTCGGTGTAATATTCCAAAAATTTAGCCTTCAAGCTAAATGGAATATCATAGTTGTTTTATCATTAGGTAAGTGAATAAGTGGGTGGGAAGGCCCATAAGTCTCCTTAGCAGCAATAAAAAAACTTCAAGTGTGAAAGGGGACCATTTTAGTAGCTAAATAAATCACCTCCAAGTATGAACAGGGGTTGGATCATGTTGATTCAGTCAACTTTGACCAAGTCAACAACACTGTTATGGAGGAGTGAAGATTAATTAAGGAATAACACAATTTTGGAGGGAGATAGATATCATGAAGGAAATGACCTAATTGAGTGGGGCCAAGGGAAATCAAGCTCATATTCTATTTAAGAAAGAGGATGGCAGCCATATGAGCTCATGTTTTAGATTATTATTTGATATTTGTCTACTTAGACTTCGCTTCTTCTTGTTGTTTAGCAGGGTAGCTGTGTTATTTAGCACTGGGTGTTCCTGAGTAGGAATCCCACCTCTTTCCTTGAGGGGCCTCTTGGAAGAGTATTGTATTCATTTCCACATTCAGGTTTTCAGCCCAAGATATAGCTTTCTTCATCAGTGTGGTTTCTGCAGGTTATTGTGTTGTGTTGTAGGGTGCAGTAGTGGAGGGGTTAGAATCCCACTTTCTGAGCTAGTTTCTTATAGGAGGCAGGTTTCCTTCTCTTGGGAGATCTATTTGGAGATTCTTTGAGCATATTTCATATCTTTGGAACTAGGCCATATATTTTCCATCATTTCCAGTGTTGTTCTAGCTGGGAATTGCATTATTTAGGAGGGCAACTTTAGTGTAAGATCTTGTGGGTCCTTTGCAGTGTTTTCTTGTGATTGGGGGGTTTATCCTTTCATGGGAGGAGACCTTTGAGGGGATATACATCAAATATATTATATTTCAGCCTTCTACACTCTTTTTCTTTAGTTTTCAGTGAATCTTCAGCCATTGGGCTTTAAATCCCATCTTGTATAGGGTGTATTTCTAAAAACCCTTTCCGGGTTCTTTGTAGGAGTTTGTATTGAGTCTAGATCTATATTGGGAATATCTTTTGAGGCATATAACAACCCTACATTTTTTTTACATTCTTTTGTTGTAGCAGTGTGTTTGTAACTACATTGTAGCAGTATTCAACATTCTTGTGCTATGACAGCAGCTCACTTGTGCAGTGATTTCTTATGGGAGGTTTGTTCCTTCATTGTATATGATTCATGCCTCAGTATTATGTATTGATTTTCTGGTATAATACATGATTTTATATCTCCATATTGGTTTCCCATGTTTATGAGTTGATTTCCACTGTTATTTCTAGAATTTTGTTCATGTATTGCTTCATCCCCATCTTGGGATACTACAGTGGTATCGAAGCATAATCTTGGCTCAACCTGTGGATCTCAGCCATTATGATAACAGGGGAATAAGAAGGAGATATGTACAGAAAAATAAAAGAGAAGACTCCATTATTTGGAGGAGGAGAAGAGGAGGAGCTCTCATAGCTTCTCTTTCAAACTATGTAAAACATCAAAGGAGATCTCAAGAAGATGAGAAGAGAGAGAGATTCTCCAAAGGAGTTTGGATCTAAAGCCAACTCTAGATTGTCACATGATAGGTGTGAGAATGCAGCCACACACTATGATGCACAACACAGTCAAATGCCCAGATCTACTATGAGGGAGTTGAAAGAAGAAGAAATGCCAAGGCGGGAAACTCTTAGTGATTTTCTGCAAGAGTATGAATCTCAAACTAAGAATTTTAGAGATCATATCACCTTACAGGAGTTTTGCAAGATCAAGGTGAAGAGGAGCAAGCAGCATGACATGGGTAGATTTATCCTGTCTACTTTTGATGGATAACCAACATGTTCAGCTAGAGCTTGGGTGGAGGAGTTACACACCTATTTGTAGCAGCACCAAATTTCTAAAGACGGGGCCATCAAAGTTGCAGCGCTGCATTTTGAAGGTAAGGCCCATGCTTGGTGGATATTTGAGTATTTTTCCTTAAGAAATGAAAATACTTCTTCTTATGCAAAGTTTATTAAGAGATTAGTGGAAAGGTTTGATAGAAAACATTCTAAAACATCATTGGTGGAACTAAACCAACCAAAACAAATAAAACCTTTTCATATGTTGGAGGAATGTATAAACTAAAATATATTTCAGAAAACAATTGGAAAGGCAAGATCTTTGTCTCATATTCTTGGGCAAGAGGGCATGGAATTTCCTTTTGTAAAAAAGGATCCACTTATTGAAAGGTTGCCCATTCATATTGAAGAGGAAGAGAAGGATGAGGGAAATAACATTGTCATATCTAGAGCACATCTAGCACCTCATGCAGAGGTAGATGGAGCACTTGCTCCAACAAGACGGATTCATGTATAATTGCAAGGGATTCCCGAGGATCTCATATATGAAGGTCAAGGCACAATCAATGAACAACATGATTATGAAACATTGCAAATGGAAGGAGAAGGTAGGGAGAAATTTCAACATCACTTAATGAGGAGCACACACCCCTATCTATTTCAAAGAGTTAATTCAAGGAAGAGGTAGACTGATTTGCGTTGTGAGGGCAGGGAAAATTTTTCCCATCCACATGTGCAGTCTACTCTCGACATTGATGTCTCATTATATGGAGGCATTCCACCGGGGAGAACACCAGATCAGGAGATGATGAGGAATGCTTCTCATTGGATAGCACCACTCTTAGATCCTGGAGGGGTGGATACTTTGGAGGGGTCTATGATAGCGCAGAGAGTTTGGGATTGACTCAAGGAGGAGGGAGACATTCTCCCATTATCAGCGTTACCCACTCTCACTACCCATACTATGCTGACAGAAGTTGTTGCAGTGATGGAGGATGGAACCTTCATGGTGCAAGGGAGTTTCTCCATGGACTGGGAGAAACAGAGGGTAATTCTTTTGAGAAAGGAATCCTCCATACATTGGATTAGATGGAGGCCACTCATGCTTACATTGGCCAAGATCATGAGGTTCATTTTGGATGATAGCCTCTCATGGGAGGCCAACTTCAAAGATCACCACTTCTATTTGAGCATGAGCAGCTGCATGAAGGGCATGGCAGAACTTTTGAAGATGACTTTGGCATGGGCAATGTCAAAGGAGAAGACATCAGCATGTGGGGAGCTTCACATTTCAGATCTTCAGCATTGTCTCTTAGGAGGGTTGATCCATATTGGAGGTCCCAACTTTTGGTAGAGTACTCCAAGTATCTTGGTGCTTGCATGATTCTTGATGACCCAGAGGGAGATGATAGATACATGGTGGTTGGAGAGGTCATCTATTCTTATGGCAGAGTCTTCTTTAATAGAGTTTCTGAGCTCAAGAAGAAGCTACTACATGCAGCACATGTGGGCTTTCTTTCCATGCACTTTCATGTATTTCATTCTTTGATGGAAGAGTTCACTTGCGAGGGCATCCAACATAATATATTTCAGCATACGGAGAGATCCATAACCTGGATGGTGATAGAGAGGATGACATAGCCACTTCCCTACTCATTGGGGGTGAGGGAAAATTTTCAGTCGAGCCATTTCAGCTCAAGGACCAAAGTACATAGTAGAGAAGGTACATTTTTTCATTATGATTTTCACTTCTTTATTTTATTTGAGCAGCATGTTGTATTAAGGAGGGTCATTCCTTCTTATGCATTATATAATGGTGTACTTGAGGCCAAATGTAACATTGATATTGGCTATCCTATTGGTGGTTTGTGGGGAAAGCCACATGATTCGTGGTGTGCACCATTGACGCCACATTTTACCCTCATGATCCTATATTATAGGATGATTGTGGCAGAAAACAAGTGGCTAGAAAAGCACTTGTTATTCTTTGTTTGGAGGCAGGAAAGGGATGCACTGCGCTGGTTCCGTGTGTGGAACTATAGTCCACTTTTCGGTTTTCAAAGGGAAACTTGTTTTCATTGGTTTTTGCTTCCATATATTGCTAATGTTTCTATGTTCATGGGAAGCTTTGTTTGGAGAGTGGGACAAGAGTTGGAGGTGCCCATTGGGGGTATGATTCTCCCTACTTTACATGTTGCATGTTTCAGGGGAAACAATGGGAAAACCATGATTTCCATACTACTTCTCTTTTCTTCACGTGGGAGGAGCCATTTGGAGAACTTGAGTTTTTGGAGGAGGCACTTCATGGATGAATTTTTTGGTGGGGTAACTTGGGCCATTCTTGGAGGCCATGTAATTTCAGCCCAAGATCAGCATTAGCCCCATACATACCATAAATGGAGAGAGAAACAACTTGGGTGGAAGAATCTAATCTCTCCATGCAGCCCCAATACATTGCATGAACTAGGGGTTGAGGATTCTCTTGATGAGCTACCTAGAATGGATCATTTCATTTGGATGATAGCATGGGTTTGGGAGTCTCTCATTGGTCATGAGATACCCTATGCTTATCATAACTCCTACCTTGAGGAAGCCATGGGACAACAAGAAGGTTTCCACTTATACCTCCTACCTTTTCATCATGTGAACCATTTGGATTTGCATGCTTGGGAAGGAACATTGGAGGGCAGATCTATTGTAGATTATTTTGAGCAGTGGTGAGAACTATTGATGAGGAGGCCAAAAGAGGAGGAGGGGAGGAATTTTTCTCTCCCCTTATAGTTGCTTGAGGACAAGCAACATTTTGGAGGGGAGGACTGTAATATTCCACAAATTTAGCCTTCAAGTTAAATGGAATGTTATAGTTGTTTTATCACTAGGTAAGTGAATAAGTGGGTGGGAAGGCCCATAAGTCTCCTTAGCAGTAATAAAAACACTTCAAGTGTGAAAGGGGACCATTTTAGCAGCTAAATAAAGCACCTCCAAGTATGAACAGGGGTTGGATCATGTTGATTCAGTCAACTTTGACCAAGTCAATAACGCTGTTGTGGAGGAGTGAAGATTAATTAAGGAATAACACATTTTTGGATGGAGATGGATCTCATGAAGAAAATGACTTAATTGAGTGGGGCCAAGGGCAAGCAAGCTCATATTCTATTTAAAGAAGAGTATGGCAACCATATGAGCTCATGTTTTAGATTATTATTTGATATTGGTCTGCTTATACTTTGCTTCCTCTTCTTGTTTAGCAGGGTAGCTGTGTTGTTTAGCACTGGGTGTTCCTGAGTGGGAATCCCACCTCTTTCCTTGAGGGGCCTCTTGGAAGAGTATTGTATTAATTTCCACATTTAGGTTTTCAGGCCAAGCTATAGCTTTCTTCATCAACGTAGTTTCTGCAGGTAATTGTGTTGTGTTGTAGGGTGCAGCAGTGGAGGGGTTAGAATCCCACTTTTTGAGCTAGTTTCTCATAGGAGGAAGGTTTCCTTCTCTTGGGAGATCTGTTTGGAGAGTTATTGAGCATATTTCATATCTTTAGAAATAGGCCATATATTGCCCATCATTTATAGCGCGGTTCTAGCTGGGAATTGCGTTATTTAGGAGGGCAGCTTTAGTGGAAGATCTTGTGGGTCCTTTGTAGAGTTTTCTTGTGATTGAGGGGTTTATCCTTTCATGGGAGGAGACCTTTAAGGGGATCTTCATCAGATCTGTTATATTTCAGCCTTCTACACTCTTGTTCTTCAGTTTGTAGTGAATCTTTAGCCATTGGGCTTTAGATCCCATCTTGTATAGTGTGTATTTCTGAAAACCCTTTCCGGGTTCTTTGTAGGAGTTTGTATTGAGCCTAGATCTGTATTGGGCATATCTTTTAAGGCATATAACAACCCTATATCTTTTGTACATTATTTTTTTGTAGTAGTGTGTTTATAACTGCGTTGTAATAGTCTCTGGAATTCTTGTATTGTGACAACAGATCACTTGTGGAGTGATTTCTTATGGAATGCTTGTTCCTTCATTGTATATGATTCATGCCTCACTATTATGTGTTGATTTGTTGGTATAATACATGATTTTATATCTCCATATTGGTTTCCCATGTTTATGAGTTGATTTACACTGCTATTTCCAGAATTGTGTTCATGTATTGCTGCATCCCCATTTTGGGATATTACAGTTGGAGATCTGGGAGGATCATGGTGTCCATAGTGCAGTGGCTAGGTTTGGGGTCTTGAAGTTTGTGGCTAACCCTTTGATGAGAGCTGGAGAGCCCTTGTTGGCCCGGATTGTTAGTTATGGAGATCCAAACGATGAGGTATTTATAGTGTAGGGGCACCAGACTGAGTTGACTGTCCAGGATATATATTTTCTGACTGGTCTCCCACCACTTGGGAGGATGGGGAATACTTAGCCAATGTTACCGTGAGGGCGAAAAATCATGGAGTTTGTGGAATTCCATTTTCGACCAGGTCTCCATGTCAAGGGGACATTGATACCGATCAGGGACCTAGAGAGGTTAGAGACCCGTGCTGTGGCCGCAACGGTGTTGCAGATCTTGGGCAACCAGGCACTACACCACATCACTGGAGGGCAGATGATGCTTGTTGAGAGTGCATTGAGTAGGACCTACTATGGGTGGGCCCAGATGATGTTGTCGTCGTTGAAACGACAGTTGTCACTATGCAAATTGCAAATGAACCACGACTGTGCATATGGCACAGTTTTGTGCTCGATCTTCTTTAAGAATATCCCAACACTTCAACCTCATATACAACTCCAGGATGGGGGCCCGAGGGAGCCTAGGATGTGCTGGTGGGGGCGACTACTGTGTAGAGGAGGAGGTGGGGCATTCGGACGAGTATTCCAACTCGAGTTCTTTGCTCATTAGGATCAGATGCCACTATACATAGATGACTATCCCTATAGTGGGATGAGTTATTGTGGGAGACCTGGACTTGCCATTACAAAAACTCCAAATTGCAGCCATAAGCAATACCAATAGGCCGTTTATATGAAAATGTAAAACAAATGACTGTCAATGTCTGTCTAACCGCTCAAGTTTCCGTCTTTCACCAACCTCTACGTCATCGTTTGCAAAGTCCATCGGCTGTCAATTTTCTTAATCTTCCGGTGGGGCAGATTTTGACACACTAATGCTCCTCATTTTCTCTTGGCTGCCCAACAGACCTCGTCAAAGTCCAATTACAAATTTTCCACAAGAAATATTTTTAATCGTACATGATGCCCAAGTATTATTTTTTTTAAATTGCAGTCATGCCTCTCTCGTTTTCTCCCCATTGGATAATATGGCATCTTCAATTTTAATTTTAATTTTTAAATTTTTAACTGGACTCATTATTTAGGGACCCAACCAAATCTTATGGAGCAATGTCCAATTTGATACTTCAAGAATGACAAATCCAGACTTGATTTTATTACCAGCCTAGATCCATCTTAACTCAAGATCTATTAAGGGCCGAGAGGAATCAAATCTCTCGAGGTGCAAACCTTTCTTGAGGAAAGGTTTGCACCTCGAGAGATTTGATTCCTCTCGGCCCTTAATAGATCCTGAGTTAAGATGGATCTAGGTTGGTTTTAGTGGTGTGTTGCCAAGGAAAATCTATGGAAGATATGATTAATTTTATCATATGTAAATATATCAAATATTAATATAATCATTTTAAATATGCTAAATATTTCTCATATTAACTTGGTCATTTTAATTTTAAATTTTCTTAGTTACCTGAGTTTGTTGAGAAGATAAATATTGTTAATAACTTTAATGATGAAAAATGATGAAATAATTTTTTTGAATACAATGTGACAATAATAATGTTGAAAGATAGAAAATGTGAATAACAAGAATATACTCATGTAAAAATACAGTGTTGGGACCTTTTATTTTATATGACATAACAAAACAAAAAAAAATATAAAACAAACTATCGTATTATATATATATTATAAACATTCTATGTTTATATAATATATATATATATATATATATATAAGTCTTTAATAAAGCTCTGTAGCGGCACTTTTTGAAACAAAAAACATTAAATTTTTAACCTAAGGTTTAAGAACCTTATTAACATGCATTTCACGGATTTCAAATTCTTTTATGCAAAATGATTTAAGAGCTTATCGCATCCAATTTCGGGCTTGCTAACTGTGCACCTGAACGATGCAAAAAAGCTCCCATTGGTTGGCGAGTACACACAGTGGCGAAACTCAAAATTTAATTCGAAATGTTCAAAACCTTTATCGCATCCATTTCTGGGGGCGAAGCTTATTTCCACTGCTATCGGCCCATTAATGCGGTGGCAGATACGCTGCCCACCGTTATATTTAAATTGTTTAAATCTAACGATGGGCAGCGTATCTGCCACCGCATTAATGGGCTAATAGCAGTGGAAATATTGGTTGCCAATGGGGGTGGTGACCTAGGCACAGTGTCGTGCAATACACACCCTATTGGTTGGCGGACATGTTGCATTGGCATGTGGGTCCTCCGTCTTATCGCGCGGGATGTAGACCATGGTGACGAGGCAGGAGGAATGTGCGATCGGCACATAATTGGATGGTGGTGAGTGACGTGGTTGAGTGGGCTCCACAAACATTGACGCGGCCCATTCAAACTTAAAACAAAATGCGCGGGGAGACCAATGGTTGGTGGATATCATTTTAATGCGGCATGGCAGGTTTTAAAGCAGTAGACGCACAAGATAAGGGCTCAGACAAAAACAAGGTTGCGTGGTTTGACCATGAAATTTAAATGCTAAATAGGCTAGGGCCATTATCCAAAAACCAAAATTGGATTTGCAAGGTTTAAATGAACAATGGAGTGCACAAAAAAAACTCTGCTTCCAATTTCCCATCAAAATTGAAGTCTTCCTCCTCACAGGTTGCAGTTGAAATTAACATTTCCAACACGTGTGGAGGGACGTAAACTTCCCCTGTTCGGAGAAAGTCGACAAGAAGGGAAAAATAGGCTGGATTTCTGTCCAAGAAATACTCGTGGGTATTTGGTTTCTCAGGTGCCCAATCATCGCTGATCATGGCTCCCAGCACCGATTCCCGCCCTGCGTTGGCCACAGTACTCCAACTCGTCTCAAATCGTTTCCCTCCGACGTTCAGTTTAACTTTGTGATGATCATCATCCTCATCGCCATCCCCACACTAATACCTATAATGAAAAGGCCCTCTCCTGTGAACCCTTGGCATTGTATGAAGTTGAAACCAATAACTACAGCTCCGCGCAGATAAAGACGGAGGAGAAGTCGGCAGAGAAGTGAGTAGTAGTGGTCAACACCCACCGGGCAGGCAGTTTCTAAGATGGGGTACTTGTTGTCGTTGGGGTTTGTTTGAGTGGCCACTATGCTATGATGAAATGGGTGACATATATCCTTTTCATTTACTTTTCGTCCCCAGTGGATTACAGGTCATCTCCATTGACCGCACCATATACAGGAAGATGATTTGTTTCGTATGTGAGAAGTTCGTTCAAATTATAGTAGCTTTAGGGTTTTTGAGATATCCATTAGGAATGCACTTCCCGTGATGAAAAGACATGCTACATGAATCAAGTAGTAAAAAGAAATGGCGGATGTTTCTTTGTGTGTGTGTTGGATCAACATTCTCTGGTTCTGAATTGGATAAAAAGCACAACAGAAACCACGTGTGTATTAGGAGCACTATTTGCTCCTGTATTAGATAAAAAGGAAGCAAGAGAGAGCATAAGCTGGGCAGAGTACTAAAACATAAATTTAAGAACTTTCCAGAAATTCCAAATTGAACCTGTAGGCATAGCAAACAGGTAAAACAAATGACAGTCAATTTCTGTGTAACCCTTAAGTTTCCGTCTTTCACCGCCCTGCGCGTCATCGTCCGCAAAGTCCGTGGGCTGTCTTAATCCATCGTCAATTTTCTGAAAACTTTTAACCTTTTTATTTAAAACTATCACAAGCACCACGTTGGTTGATATATGCTAAGCCACGTCATTTTCCATAATTTAAATAACCTAATTGGCATATGAAAATGAAAATGAAAATGACGCCTATGTATATAACTTAATTGGCATTTTACATTATTTATATAAGCTAATTGGCATATGAAAATGACGCCTATGTATATCTCCCCAACCCACAAGTAGCGGTGGCCACTACTGAGCCTATCCTTATTCAAACCACCAGCTTCATGTACTCTCACAGGGATACCCAGCATAAACTCAGGCATTTGAGGCATTTGCCGTAATCTTCGATAGGCTTTTCCAGTTTTATTATTCAGTTCAGAGCACTGCTGAAATTTGCTCGACATGACCATTACCGTTTTATCCTAAATATTTATGGCTGCCCGTTGATAAAAATACAATTTAAACGAAAGTTCTATTGAGTGGAGAGTCATTAAAACTTTGGTTATGTGACGTATTATGTACATTATAATTTAAACAATTTAAAAAAAAAATTGAAATAATAATTATATAAATTAAAATTAAAAATTAATTCTACATTTAATATAAAAATATAGATTTTGATTTAAAATGTTTTTAATTGGGTAGAAATTAAAATCATTATGTTTAGATATTATTTTTGGGATTCAATTCTGTTAATTAAGTCATTCATTTATGACCATTTTTATGAGAGGTAATTTTAAGTGATTAATTTCTTATGATTTTTGAATAGTTCATTTAGTACTCATTTCATCAAACGATTGTCACATGAATAAAGCACTTCACTTTTATAGAATAAATTATTTTTTCACATTTCAACTCTAATTAAAAAATTGTAATTTCTTAAATATTTAAAAATAAAATAAAATATTAAATATTTTGTAATTACTTAAATATTTTAAAATAAAATAAAATATTACATATTTTATAATTTCTTGAATTTTTTTAAATTGGGTTTGAAGATTTTTACAATTAAGTATTTAAGTATATGGTTGTTTATAGTATTTTTTAAAGAATAAATTGAAATTAAATTGAAAAATAAAACATTTGATATTAAAATTATTTTATAAAATTAAAAATAATTGTTTTTAAACACTGTGGAATAAAAATACTTAATAAGAAAATTGGGTAAAATAAAAAAACCTAATAAAAAGATTGGGTGAAATAGAAAAGCCTTGAGACTAATCTTAGGAGGGTATAAATAATTGCATACTTCATGTTTAATTGAATGCAAAATACCACTTAACCATCAAAGTAGTTGAATTGAATGCAAAATATTGCTTAACTATTAAAGTCTATGTCATGACTTTGGTCTTTAAATATTTTAATTTATAAATGTATATTTTAAAAAAAAATGTTTAGAAAGTAAAATGGTAAAAAGTTAAATAGTTTTCTTGATGATAAATTACACTATGTAGTTCAAAACGGGTCGGTTCTCAATTGTTCATGTGATTTTCCAGAAGATTTATGATTAAAATTGATATGAATCATATAAGCTTACACTCTTAAATATATTGCAATATCTTTGGTATCTCTTGTCTACCTATTTTGGAAAAAGATATTAAAATCTATTAACGCAAATATTAAACCTTAATTATAACCCATATATATTAAAGCCTAATATAAATTATAATATTAAACCCTAATATTTTCAACCATATATATTGTAAACCCTATATATTACACCTTAATATTATTAACCCTATATATTAAACACCTGATATTATAAACCCAAATGTTACAAACCCTAGCACAAGTACATTAGTAAATGTTGTTGATCTAAATTGAAATCTATTGTAACAATGTAACAATGTTTATCACAACATGACAATGTTTGTCACATTGCGACATTTGATATATTTCTTTCATGATGGGATGTTTGTCACAATGCGAGAATATTTGACAGATTGTGAGGTTTGTCACATGGCTTCACCAAGTTCACCATGGATGAACATGGTTTGACTAATTTTCCCATGTTTTATCATAGTTTTCTATGATAGATTATGATTGTCTATATTGATAATGGAAGGTTATGGTTAACAATGTTTTACCATAGTGATGTAGGTTGATAATATTTGACCATATTAACAATGGTTGGCCATGTTGAGCATGGGTTGAACATGGTTTTTAAAGGTTGATTTCTCATGTTTTAAACAATCAAAATTATTGAAGGCTTATTCTAGAATAGAGCAGGCCTATTAGTCACATTAGTTCATTTGTCTGAATGTGATGCTACCTCCATAAAATTTTCAGAGAATGTTTGACCATATTAACCATGGTTTTCCATGTTGAGCATGTGTTGACCATGACTTTTAAAGGCTCATGGTGACCATGGTTTACCAATGATGATCACATTAGTAAATTTTGTTGATATGAATTACAATCTAATGTAACATTGCAGCAATGTTTGTCACAATGCGACGATATTCGTCATATTGTGATGATTGATATATTTTTGTCACAATGTGACAGTGTAAGAGGGAAAAAATGTTTATCACAATGCAATACTATTTGACAAATTGTGAAGTTTGTCACATGGCCTCACAAAGTTCACCATGGGTGGTCATGGTTTGGCAAATGGATGATCATGGTTGCAAGTCATTAATAGTTGGAAACCTTATTTCATCTGGTGTTATGAGATAAACAAGTGGATAATTATAATTTTTTTTGCAGGTCGAGAGGACACAAAACACCTCTTAAGGAGTATTCAGTACTGCTCCAAGGATGACATATTGATATGCCTAGAAAGGGTGGAAAAGTATGTAGTCTCAGACTCTGATTTTGACTCTGAAAACCTCATTGACACTCCAGTAGTTATTGATGTTCAATCGATCAACATAGCTTCACCTCCCAATATTGCTCCACCAACTAATGGAGCTTATCTTTCTCTGGTGGTCATCTCAAACTAGGGGTATTGTCTTGGATGAAAATTTTATTTTTGGTTTTTATCTACAACCTGTATGTCACTACTGCCTTTGGTGGATAACATGGCGTCAATGTGACATACTTGCTCCTCTTTCTTTGGTGGTCATCTGAGAGTAGGAATATTTTCTTTGTTGCAAAGTTTGGTTTTTGTATTACTCTACAGTGTCCACTGCACTACTTGCTTTGTTGGATAACATGGCGTCAACCCAACATACTCATGGTCAGCTCATTGGATAAATTTTCTTTTGTATTTTTATTTTGGTACTTAGAATCTTATCAATTTTTTAGTGAGAATATCTCTTTATGATAGAGGATCAAGATAGTTCTCTTAATTTCTGAAAGCTTTGACACTACTTAAAGATATCTGGTCAAAGGTTTTGCACTCCCAAATTATCTTTTTTTATAAACATGGTTTCAATATAAAATCTCTTTTATTAATGGAAAATTTGCATCGGCTTACCAACAAAAGCTTTGTCAAATCACAATTTTTGCAATTGAAGTATATGCATGATCCAAGTTTTTCATCTTGAATTATATATACACAACATGTAATGTTATATATTTATGAAGAACATATATGCTTGTGTGACTTGGATATTCGAAGGAATGTTACTGAGACATATTATAGAAATATGTAAAATATTTATATCTATTTTATTTTTAATTATACAATATGAGTAATGAGTAAAGTGTTGCCAATGTAATTTACTTTTAAATAAATTATAAATATGATTTATTTAATTTGAAATGATTACTCATTTTTATGCATACCGTTAATATCTTAATGTTTCAAGCAATTTTAAAATTTAGTTCCCATACGAGTTCTTAGTTGCATAAGTTGGTAATTGTAGCCATAGGGATTTCATTATCCATTAAATGTGATATCATTTCATCACATATGTCTTTAAATTTAGAGGCTCATTACCATATTAATATGGCATGGTAAAGAAAGATGGAATTGTGGTTTACGGTGCTGAATAACATAATTTTTTTATTTAACAAATTATATCATCAATATTTTCATTTGTATTTTTTTTTTGTTTCTTTTTCACTATGTCTTACTGTCTCTTTTATTTTTTTCTCTGATGCTAAAGAGTAGCTTTTTCTCTTTATCTCCTTCCCACCACGACCTTCTTTATCTGATGTTAAAGAATAGCTCTTTCTCTCTATTTCCTTCCGACCTCGACCTTCTTTATCTCGACTAAGTCATGGTGTGAGTCTGTGGGTTCCCTTGGTGCTTCGAATGCTAAAGGTGCTTTTTCTCTTTATCTGATTCAAAGAATAGCACTTTCTCTATTTCCTCCGACCTTGAACTTCTTTATCTCGACTTCGAATGCTAAAAGTGCTCCTACTCATATGATAAATAAACCTCTAAAATAGAGCTAATTATAAAGATGGTGTCAGGTCTTATTATGTTACCACATTCAAATCATATAAAAATAAATTAAAAATAAAATCAATAAATAGACGCAATTAATAATTAAAATTGAAATAAAAATAGTCAATTTATCATTAATGATTGATTTTGATAACCTATATTTTTTGCCTATAATATTTTAATATTTTTAACTCAAGAATCATATATATATATATATATATATATTTGATTTATTTATACTATATTGTACCGCTAATTATTTTAGGATAGATTTGATTCTCATTCACAAATCTAGATTGATTTAATATTTATACTATATTGTACCGCTGATTACTTTATAACACAGTTATATATTGTATTGTATTTTAGTACTGTTTAGAGAACTTATTTAAAAAAATTAGCGTACGGTGATTGTGAAAAACTTCGCCCTGTGTATCAACCGAAAGAGTTTTTTGTGAGAAATATATACTTTTCTAGCCTTACATGGAAGAATGTAAAATTTTAACCGTAAATACCTGAAAATTTATGCGAAAAAGCTGGCAGCTATATTTTCGAACCCACTCCATCATCGACATCGCAAGTTGTATTTCGTTACATAAACAGCTATGGAATCATTGAGTTTTTCTTGGCCTTTGTGTCAAGTTCTCAAAATAACAATTATTTTAATAATGTTACCCAGCATTAATTCAATTCCTTAAGTTTATATAATTTAATATTTAGATTATATATGACTTTTTTTTTACTTATTAATGAGCTGAAAATAATTATTAAAATATAACTATGTATTATTTATATAATTTGAATGGATGATAAATTATCTCTCTCATTTTATAATTGCTTTATTATATATGTGAATTTGAATGGATCATAAATTTACTTTTAACAAAAAAAATTACTAGATTGAATTTCCAAATTAAGTAAAATTTTAAACATCTTTACTCTTTATTAAAGTGAATACCATTTCTTAAATCAAAATAAAAGAGTTAATTCAACATAAACAATCAAAATCCAAAATATTTTAATATTTATTTTAATTAAATATTTGTAAAATGAATCTTTAAAAAGTAAACCCACTTTGTATGGATAAATTAAAATATTTAAAGATATAAATATTTCCCCATCAAAATTGCAATATTTCAAAATTTAAATAAATAAAAATCTAAATAAACCAGAAGTATGGTAAATAAATAAAACATATTCTTATACTTACTTTAGAGGTATGGTAAATAAATAAAAATATATATAAACTATATGTATGGTAAATAAATAAAAACTTCTTTTTATATTTACTCCATAAACCTTTTTATATTTAAAAAAACTCAAAAAATGAGGTTTCATTTAGATAAAGCCTATGGGACGAATACCATGGGACAAATTAATATTGATACCATGGGCCAAATACCATATTTATAAAAGAAGTATGGTAAATAAATAAATACAAAAAAAGTATAAAGAAGTATGATAAATAAATAAATAAAAATATAAATAAACCAGAGATATGGTAAGTAAATAAAACCTCTTTTCATATTTACTCCATAATTTCCTGTATATTTAGGAACACTCAAAAAATAGTTTTTATTTAAATGAAGCCCATGGTCCAAATACCATGGGCTAAATTATTATTAATACCATGCAAAAAAAATATTATTAGCCCTAATATAATATTTAAAGATTATTATTATTATTATTATTAAATCTAATACTCATATTAATATATTATAATATTAATATTATTAAATTTAATAACTTTCCATTAATACAATATTAATTTTATTAAATTATAATATACATAAATGTATCATGATATATATTAACTCTAGATATATATGGGAGAGAAGAACGAAGATATAGAGTGATTGAGGTGGAGATATAGGGGGATTGACAAGGGAGAGATGCAGATAAACTAAAAGAAAGGGGAGAGGAGGAATGAGGAGCGAGAGAGGGAGACACAAATATGGAGGAGGGAGAGAGAGAAGGAGAGGGGGAGGGAGATAGTGATAGGATTAGAGGAGACAGAGATGATGAAAGAGAGAGGGGGGTAAGAGATAAAGGGAGAGAGAGATGGCAAAAGAGAGAGGGAGGTAAGAGAGAAAGGGAGAGATAGGAAGGACCAGAGAGAGGACTTGAGAGAGGGAGGGATAGAGAGAAGTTGGAGGGCGAGAAAGGGAGGGAATAAGAAATATATAGAGAGAGAGAGAGAAGTGGAGAGAGAGAGAGGGGGAGTGGCAAGGGAGAGATGGAGAGAGAGTGTGTATGTTTAGGGGTGAGAAAAGAGACAAAGTAGGATGTGTGGAGAAAAGGGGGGAGAGAAGGAGAGATGAAGGGATACAATAATGTATTTGGAGGGAAAGAGGGGCGGAGAGAGAGAGAGAGAGATCAGGGAAGAGAGAGGGAAGTAGGAGAGAAAGGGAGAGAGAGGACTTGAGAGAGAGGAGGAGAGAGGGATCGATAGAGAGATGGAGTTGGAGGGGGAGAGAGGCAGGAAATAAGAAATATAGAGAGTGAGAAGTGGAGAGAGAGAAGGAGTGACAATGGAGAGATAGAGAGAGAGTGTGTATGTTTTGGGGTGAGATAAAAAGACAAAGAAGGAGAGATGGAGATAAGGGGGAAGAGAATGAGAGATAAGGACAAAGGGAGGGATATAGTAATATAGTTGGTGGGTGAAGAGGGAGAGAGAGAGAGAGAGAAAATAAAGATGGTAAGAGAGAGAATGCAGAGAGTAGAGAGAGGGGGAGAGGTAGAGACTTGAGGGGAGGAGAGGTGAAGAAGAAAGACATAGAGATTTAAAAGAGAGAGACAGATATTTTTAGAAGATAAGGAAGATGGAGAGAGAGAGAGAGAGGAGAAAAGGAGGAAAGAGAGATATTAGTGGGGAAGAGGGAGAGAAGGGGAAGAGAGGGAAGAAGAGAGAGATGGGGAGAGAGGGTGATCGACAAAGAGAATGATATATATGGAGTGCGAGAGCGTGTGTGTTTAGGGGGGTGAGATAGAGACAAAAAAAAAAGAGATGGATGTGGATATAGATATGGATGGAGGGTGGAGAGAGGGAAGAATATTTCTTGCACTAGATGGATTGATTTAAGTGGAGATGGTGATTTATAATCCTATTTGATTATTTAAAATTATATTCACTTTATCAAGGGATATTTTTTCAGTGATATTTGATTATCACCTGTAAATACATTGTTTGGTAGGTGGTGATTTCTGTAATACTATTTTGATTACTTGAAAATTGATAAAAGTTGATTTCAATGTAGATGTTGATTTATAATTATATTTGATTGCTCGCACTAGATGCATTGATTTCAATGTAGATGATTCCTAATCCTATTTGATTGTTTACACTAAATGCATTGATTTCAGTGTAGAAGTTATTTTCTAATTTTATTTGTTTCCTTGCATTAAATGCATTGATTTCAATGTAGACTTTGATTTCTGATTTTCAATGTAATTGGATATATGATAGTACAATAATTTTAAAGTGATTGGATTAACAATATGCATTGATTTTAGTGTAAGCACAAAACTGTATTGACAATGCACATTGATTTTTGTGTTATAGTAATTTAACCTATTAATTTTGGAGAGAAAGAGAGACAAGGTATCATGTTTACTACAACAGCTCAAGCTAAATATTTAAATGATTTACGATTTAAATTTTCATTTTCATATAATCGATATGAAAAGATGACAAAACTAACAAGGGTGACAATAAGAATAGTAGAAGAGATTAGTTTGAGATTGATCACAATCAAGACTATTTGTAACATGAGTATTATTCACATTTTCTATCTTTCAACATTATTACTGTCACATTGCATTCAAAAAAATTATTTCATCATTTTTCATTATTAAAGTTATTAACAATATTTATCATCTCAACAAACTCAGATAATTAAGAAAATTTAAAATTAAAATGACCAAATTAATATGAGAAATAATTAGCATATTTAAAATGATTATATTAATATTTGATATATTTACATATTATTGATAAAATTAATCATATCTTCCATAGATTTTCCTTGGAAGCACACCACTGAATCCATCTTAACTCAAGATTTATCAAGGGCCGAGAGATCAAATCTCTCGAGGTTGATTCCCCTAAGCGCTTGATAGATCCATAATTAAAATGAATCTATACTGGTAATAAAATCAACATGAGTGTATCATTCTTGAAATATCAAATTAGACATTGCTCCATAAGCTTTGATTGAGTCCCTAAATAATGAGTCCAGTTAAAAACCTAAAAATTAAAAATAAAAATAAAAATAGAATTGAAGATGCCATATTATCCAATGGGGAGAAAACGAGAGAGGCGTGACTGTAATTTAAAAAAAAAAAAAACTTGGGCATCATGTACGATTAAAAAGATTTATTGTGAAAAATTCGTAACTGGACTTTGACAAGGTCTGCCGGGCGGTCAAGAGAAAATGAGGAAGATTAAGAAAATCTGCCCCACCGAAAGATTAAGAAAATTGACAGCCGACGGACTTTGCCAACGATAACGCACAGGACGGTGAAAGACGGAAACTTGAGCGGCTAGACAGACATTGACAGTCATTTGTTTTACGTTTTCATATAAAAGGCCGATTGGTATTGCGTACTGCTGCAATTTGGACTTTGTGGTATGCGTACTGCCTTTTATCGATTTCAGAACCAGAGAATGTTGATGCAGATGCAACACACTCAAACAGCCCCCCTTCATGTTGCACGTCTTTTCATCACGGGCAGTGCATTCTAAATGGATTATCTCGAAAAAGAAAATAGCCTTATCCTATATGCTACGGCAATGTGAACTAACTTCTGGCCTACAATCAGGTTCATCTATAAGGTACGGTTAATGGAGATGACGTGTAATCCACTGGCACGAAGGCCCCGTCAATGAAATGGTATATCTCACCCATTTCATCATGACATAGTGGCCACTCAAACAAACCCCCAACGACAACAACCATGTTTTACAGAATGACCGTTAGGTCTTGACCACAGCCACTCACTTCTTTGGGAGTTTTAGGTATTTGTTTCAAACTTTCAACTTCATACAGCACCCAGGGTGATTCACAGCAGAGGGCTTTTCGATTATAGGGATTAGTGGGGATGGCGATGAGAAGAGAGCAGGATGATGATGATGATGATCACAAAGTTAAACTGAACGTTGAGGGGAAACTATTTGTGACGAACCGGAGCACTCTAGCCAATGCAGGGCGGGAATCGATGCTGGGAGCCATGATCAGCCACGATTGGGCGCCTGACAAACCAAATACCCACGAGTATTTCATTGACAGAAATCCATCCTATTTCTCCCTTCTCCGAACAGGGGAACTTCACGTCCCTCCACACATGTCCATGAAGGTTCTGTACAGAGAGGCGCTCTACTATGGTCTCATGGACAGAGTCCATAGGGCCACATGCGCTCGCAGCTTCGACGGAAACCGAATTCGGCTTTCGGCTTGCATTCATGGAAGAGCCACCGGAGACGCCACGGTCATCAGAGCAGCGCAGGATGGAGGATGCTGCGTGGCACACGGCAGCATGGTACATGTCTACGATTGGACCATAGAGGAGCTACAACCCCTCAATCTTGATTTCCATCTCGTTAACGATGTGGGTTTTCTGAATCCCCAACGCCTCGTCATCGGCACTTGCGCCAGCGTGGAAAGGCCCAGCCACGGCGGCATGGCGAGCTTCAATACCAGAACGGGAAAGCTGCAGCATAGATTCCCGAGGGGAGGCGTAAATAATAAGTGATCAACACCAAAATTAGATAAAAATCACACTGAATTGAAAAGAAGGAGTTGCAGATCACATGTGAGTACTGCACCTAGAGACTGCACTCAAACGGAGAGATCACTCTACATCTATTAATCAGAAAGATACAACTCTAAATACATAGCAAAGAACTAGGAGATGGTAACCAAACTCCTAAATTCTAGGAAGTAATCCTAAACTAAGGAGGAACGTTACACTAACGTAACCATTTCTCCATTAATATAAAAAATAATATTAATTATTTTCAACTCCCCCCCTTAAGGGAGAAAGGATTACCCCGAACTCCTAGCATCCCTCTAAACAATTCGAACTTTACATGCCCAAGAGGCTTAGTAAAAATAACAGCCATATTGTCACTAGTTTTACAATATTCAACAAATATCTCCTTTGACTGTAGTTTCTCTCGAACAAAATGGAACTGAGTATCGATGTGCTTGGTGTTTTTATGAAAGACTGGATTGTATGCAAGCTTGATGGTACTCTGGTTGTCAGTTTTGATGATAGTTGATTCTTTTTGTTCTTCTCCTGCATCGTTGAGAAGTCTTCTCAACCAGATAGCTTCACATGTGGCTGCACACAATGCTTGGTACTCAGCTTCACATGAAGATAAGGCTACAGTGCTTTGCTTTTTGCTGCTCCATGCTATGACCCCGGATCCAATGCTGAATGCGTAACCTGTGATAGACCTTCGATCATCCAAGTTACCTGCCCAATCTGAATCTGAAAAACCTGCTAGAGTAACATCAGATGTGTCAGTGTACAAAATTCCATAATTACTAGTACCACTAAGATACCTCAACACACTTTTTGCTGCGACCCAGTGACTTTCGAGGGGTTTTGACATAAACTGGCTCAACATACTAACAGAGTATGCCAAATCTGGTCTAGTTGTAGTAAGATATATCAAACTCCCAACTAGCTGTATGTACATAGTGGCATCCACCTCTTTAGTACCATCATCACTGCTCAACTTTAAGTTCTGCTGCAATGGTGTTGCTGCTGATCTACACTGCTCCATTCTGAACCTTTCCAGCAAGCTTCTGGCATACTTCCCTTGAGTAAGAAAAGTCTGTCTAGAATCTCTCCATACTTCCAATCCCAAACAATAATGGAGATTTCCGAGATCTTTCATCTCAAACACTTGTGACATCTGCCGTTTGATTTCTTTGATCAGATTGTTAGCATTCCCTGTTATGATCATATCATCTACATACAAAGAAATCAAAATAATTTGCCTCTGTTTATTAAACTTGGTATACAGATTTGGATCATTCAAGCTCCTATGAAAGCCATGCTGTACAAAAAATGAGTCAATCTTCTCATACCACGACTTGGGTGCTTGTTTTAAACCATAAAGTGCCTTTTTCAATTTACAAACAAGATGTTCCTGCCCCTTTTTCACAAAACCTTCAGGCTGAACTAAATAAATTTCTTCTTTCAAGTCACCATTCAGAAATGAAAACTTAACATCTAGCTGGTGTAGCTCCCATTTATGTTTTGTTGCTAAGGAAATTAGCATTCTAATAGTGTTTAATTTTGCTACAGGAGCAAAGGTGTCATCGAAATCTATTCCCTCTTGCTGTGAGTAACCCTTTGCTACCAGTCTAGCTTTAAGTTTTTCTATACTCCCATCTACATTTATTTTAGGTTTGTACAGCCATTTTCATCCTATGGGGGTTTTACCTTCAGGCAATTCAACCAAATCCCAAGTATGGTTTTTATTAATTGATTCAATTTCCTCATGCATTGCAGCCCTCCATGCATTAGATTGACATGCTTCTTCATAATTTGCAGGTTCTACAATGTTTAAAATGTTTGTCATTAATGCATAGTCTTTCAATTTGGATGGTAATTGAGTCTTCCTACTTGATCTCCTTGGTAGGGGACTTACCTCAAATCTGTCTATTTCAGCCTTCTCCGGGCTTGCATCATTGATTACATTACCTGTTACTTATTCTTCTTGTTTCTGCTCTTGTTATTCATCATCCTCACTGTTTTCTTCCATTAGCAATGGAATGTGCCAATCATTATTACAGTCATCCTTTCCTTCTTCAACCTGTTCATGAAATATGACATCTCTGCTTGCAAAAACCTTATGAGTCACAGGATTAAATAACTTATATGCTTTAAACTCAGTGCCATATCCAACAAAGATACATTTCATGGCTTTAGGATCTAACTTCTTCCTATCCGCCTTGGGTATATGGGCATAAGATTTTGACCCAAATACTCTTAAATGACTCATTGCTGGTTTGAATCCAAATAATGCTTCAAAAGGGGTTTTTAAGCCAAGACATTTAGTAGGACTCCTATTCTTTAAATAGACAACAGTGTTAATGGCTTCCACTCAAAAACCATTTGATAGACCCTTACCTTGAAGCATGCTCCTTGCGCATTCCACAAGAGTTCTATTATTTCGTTTTGCCATTCCATTCTGCTGTGGTGTGTGAGACACTGTAAACTATTGAACAATCCCATGATGCTTGCAGAAATTCATGAACTCTCCCAACCTGTATTCTCCGCCTTGATCTGAGCGGATAATTTTTATGCTTTTTCCTGTCTGCTTTTCTACCATAGATTTAAACTCTTTAAAATATTGGACGATCAGACTCTTTTTACTCAAAAAATATATCCAAGAGAATCTAGTGCAATCATCAGTAAACAAAAGGAAGTAATATGAACCACCTAGTGACCTGGTCTGCATAGGTCCGCATATGTCTGTATGCACCAGCTCTAGAATATCTCTTTTCTTTCTATTAACATGCAAAGGAAATTATTCTCTATGCATTTTCCCTAATGCACATCCATCACAATCCAACTGAACATTATGGAAAACAGGGAGTCCATCGACCATACCTTTTCTCTGAAGTAGAATGAGGTCTTGTAGATTAAGATGGTCGAATCTTTGGTGCCAAAGATTTTTGGTTGTCGATCCAATTGTGACCATGGCTTGTTGTGGCATGCTTTTCACATCTAGTCTATACAAGCTCCTCACACGCACTCCTGTGGAAACTGTTTCCATCTTGCTATCCTTTATGACACAGTTAGTCTTGAATAATAGATAAAGAGATCAATTTTTCTTAATTTCGGGCACATACAATACATTCTTAAGGTGTCTAATGTCATCGCTAGGTAACTTTACCGGAATATCACCATACCCTTTGATCTCATATCCGCTATCATTTCCTAAATAAATGTTCGACCCACATGAAGTTTCTTCAAGAAATTCAAACCATTCCTTCTTACCTGTCATATGTGAGGATGCACCAGAATCGACATACCATATGTCGTCCTCATCTCCCTTAGAAGATGAAAGGGCACAATCGGCTGTAAACAGTTGAAGTTCGTGGCTATGGTCTTCATCTTCCTCAAAAAAGTAACATTTTTGCTTTCTCTGTTTATTCCTTGCTTCGCCTGCCTGCCTCTTATAACATTCTTTAATCTGATGACCAATTTTTCCACAGTAAAAACATTTCTTGCTGGGAAAATTATTAGCAGACATACCTTTAAACGGTCTCTTTTGAAACGTGTTGGCTCCTTTCTGTTGCTGTTGCTGTGGTTGTTATTGCTGTTGTGGTTGTTGTTGCTGCTGTGGTTGTTGTGGCTACTTCCCTCTATACTGTCGCCTTTTCGCCATCAGAGCAAGATCATTTCTCTGTGATTTAAAATTCTTTCGTCGCTCTTCTTCTTGTAGCAGAATCCCTGTCAACTCTTCAAATGCAGGGGCTTTCTCCCTTGTTTCCAATCCTGTGATGAACATCTGATATTCATCTTTCATTCCATTCAACGTGATCGTGACCAGATCAGAATCAGACACCTTCTCTTCGATGTCTCCCAATCTGTCCTTCAGGTCTTTGACTCTAGCAATGAATCCAGCAGTGGACTCATTCTCCTCCATTTCATCGCAAACAACTTGCCTTTGAGTGACAAGACACGATTTGTATTCTGCGTCTAGTATAGGTTCTTGATCGTCGTCCAAATTTCAGTGGACGATTTGCTGTCTCTAATATGTGGGATAATATTTTCCTTGACGGACATCTTTAGTATGACCTTTGCTTTGGTCTCCCTTTTATCCCAGTCTTGTTCTTGTGCAGCGATTCCTATTACCAAATTTGGTCTTGGCTCAGTTCCTATGACAATCGACCACGCATTTGCGCTTTCAAGTAATGTCTGTATCTTGAATTTCCAGTTGGTGAAATTAGATCCATCGAGTTTGCCAGACTCGTGGAGATACAATTCTATACTGTTATTCATACTGGACTAATAAACTTTCTGATCTTCCGATGAATTATTTTACCCAACTGAACAATTGCAGGACACACTAAAAAAAAAATCAATACATACCAGATCCTGACCATTGTTTTGCTGGAAATTTCGTACCTTCAATGTGCCACTGCAAGGAAATTCAATCTTAACAGAGCAAATGGAACTTCAATATGCCTGCAGGGCAGGTAGATTTTCCACCTCAGGAGTAAACCAGCTGCACCACCCTTTAAACAAGTCCAATCTGCCACCACGGGCAATGCGTTTGCCACCATCAAGGCCAGAATCAAGAACTTCAATGCGCCACATGATGGAGAGAGTCCAGTCCCTGCTTCTCCAACCTTATCCAGAGCTGTTTTCTGCAACGGGCAAGTCCGTCCCGCCTGCCGGAGCAGGATTCGATGCCACCACCGGGTAGGTTCGATCTGCCACCACCTTGTAGACCTTCCCAAAGAAAGAGGTGGCTTCTCCCGAGAAGCGAAAAATCCGCGCCCCAGTCAAAATGCGTATATGTCCCAAGGTGGCACGATTTGGCTTGGCACCTCACGACAATGTCGTGTTTAGGCACAACTTTGGCATGTCTATTTCCCACGGCCGGTAAACGCCAATATACGACAATCGCGATAAAAATGCGCCAACCCTTTCTTCTGCTCAGAGATGATCAGTAATCTTAGACCTATGCTTCAGGTGTTGCTGCAGTCCACATGTTCCTACGAAAGCTTCTGTGTACACCTCTGCCACTAAGGCTCTATAGTCAATGATGCTTAAAAAAAAAAAAAAATAAGGCTCCCCCTACTCTGAGCTCTGATACCAAGATAAAAATCACACTGAATTAAAAAAGGAGTTATAGCTCACAGGTGAGTACTGCACCCGGAGACTGCACTCAAACGAAGAGATCACTCTACATTCATTAATCTGAAAGATACAACTTTAAGTACATAGCAAAGAACTAGGAGATGGTAACCAAGCTCTAGAAGTGCAGGAACTAATCCTAAACTAGTGAGATATGTTACCCAGTCTCAACCATTTCTCCATTAATATAAAATAATATTAATTATTTTCTTAGATTCCTACGCCGGACCGCTCGCAAGCAGCAGCCACGGTCACGTGTACGCCAGTTGCAGAGGGCTAAACGCCGAATACGGAGTTGTGGTGTGGGATCAGAGTACAGGTCAGCAAGTGGATTTCGTATACGATTGGCCCCTTGGAGATGCAGGGAAGCTACAGTGGCTTCCCGAGAGCAATCTCTTGCTGGGGGTGACTGTATCCTCGAAGTGATCATGGTCACATCAGCTTGATGGATCTTAGGGAAAAGAACAGCGCAGCCTTGACGTGGACAGACGGCCATTTGGTGGACACCGTGGGCATGGAGGATTGCAGAACAGTTTGCGTGGTCAATCAATATGATAATCTCGGATTTCTTGATATTCGGTTCATGAACCATGTCAAGTGGTGTCACCGGAATCGGCCAGGAAAGATGGTATCTCAATCGGTTGAAGAGCAAGAAAGATGGTATTGCAAACTGGCGGCTTGCGGACTGCAGCTTTTCTCAACAAAAGAGCAGAAGGTGCACGTATTCTGTGCTCCTCATTGGGTGCTCACATCGCAAATACAGAACAAACGTGGTTCATGTGGAGGCGCTATCGCCCGTATTGCTGTTGGCGGAGACCGTCTGTTTGTTTTGTATGATGAAGAAGATGTCTTTGATGTTTGGGAAACTCCACTTTCTATCAACACCAGCTTTTGATACATTTATATTTGTGTATTGTACTATATTGATCTTTGTACGGTGGAAATCAGATACATGCTGTGAAAATTTGAGATAAAGCTTTTCGTATAAATAAAAACCAATTTATTTATTTATTTTTTGCTTTGAAGTACACCAACCCAAAGAATCTATTTTGAAAATAAGCATCCAATTGCAATTTAAGTAATAATTAAAAATGTTAATTTATACTAAACGAGTGGTCGCGAGCGTGGTTGGAGCCAGTTGCATCAAAGAGATTCGTGTTATATTTTGTTAATGTTGAATGGTATGACAATGAGAAGAGCACTTAGTTTGAAGAATTCCCACAAATACGGATTGCTTCATATCTTTGATTTGAGTCTCTGAGTAAAGGATGAGGGTCCAACTTTGAAGTGAAAAAAACGATATTTAGGGGGAATTAGTGATGGTATGAAAATTGTTTACGTTCCACCGAAGATAAGTTTCTCACTTCTGTTCCCAAGGTCACTTGGAAAAATTATTATCATTAATGAAATTTCATACGATAAATAAGTGATTCGCGTTCTTTAACCTTTCTTAATATTTATTTTCATTGATATATGAGTAGTTATATAAATTAAACCTTAAATGATCATTAAATATTGTTGATTAGCTATTTCAAGATGTATATATCACTTAAAATGTTGATTAGCTATTTCCATATGTATAGATCACTTAAAATATATTGCAAATGGTGTCTTTGTGTGTGTATATATATATAACATCAAGAGACTAGACTTTCTCATGTCAATATGTAAAGTAGGTTTTGTAATATTTTATTTTTTAAATATTTTGATTTGGTTAAAATAAAAATAAAAATAATTTTATGTTAAAATAAAAATTCTATGTCATTATTTTTTATTATTATTTTTTATTGAGTAGTTAAAGTAAATTTGATTTCGAATATATGGTATAGCTCATAGTATTGATGTGGAATATAACCTATTTTAAAAAAAAGATTCTAAAAAAAATTAAATCTCTTGAAATAAAAATTTCTTGAAATACAAAAAAATACTGATCTAAGCTTATATATATATATATATATATATATATATATATATATATTAAATACAAAAACTACATATAAAAATATATTTACCTATTTTCAGATCAAGTTTACGCAATTCTATAGCATGCAAGTGCCAAAGCAAGTTCAAGCAATTTTGCAGCATGCAATTTTGGCAGCAACCATTATCCAATTTAAATAGTAGCCTAAATATATAGCCACAATTACAAATGTCATAACTTTATAAAAACTCATGAAAACAAAATTTTGAGTTTGCAAGGTCCATATGATACAATAAGATTTATTTTTGAGGAGAGAGGTTCAGTCTGGAAGAGAGGTCTAACATAGAAGAATTTTGCAGCATGCAATTTTGGTAGCAATTGCTATCCTAATTTAAATAGAAACCTAACTTTATAATTATAATTATAATTTTCATCATTTTATGAAAACATTTACAAATTTTTTTTTTTTGAGTTTACAAGATTCATATTATATAATAAGATAGACTGTTGAGTAGAGAGATTAAGTATGAAAAAGATGTTGTAATGTCATGTTATGTTATCTAAAAATTTTGACTCAACCAAATTACATATAAATATAAACATATAAAATTATTTAAAATAATATCATGTTATGATACAAACTCTCCGTTCTCTGCAGTCCAAATAATATGAACTTGCTCCGCGACCAAGTCTTATAATACTATAAATTCACTCCGTGGAGCTCTAAATCCTTTTGGAAGGATCCGAAGGTTAGAAACCCTCACATGGGTGTCCCGTCAGATTGGATTAACCTGAACAAGAGACATTTTGGTGGTGTTACGGCCCTTTTTTTGGGAGAGAAATTTTTTATAAGTTTCAGAGAAGGCTCAGGGATTCATTCAAGTAGACGAAACTTCATTTTAGGGGTTGTGTTAGGGTTTCTAAATCGTCTTCATCGACTCCTGTGGTGGATTGGATACCTTCTAATGATAAGGAGCAACATAATCATTATATGACTAACTTCTGTGTCGTAGTCCCTTGATATAGACAACAAAATCTGAGGTCAGTCTCTCATAAACGATCTGCAAGTTGATTGAATTCTAATTGTTAAATGTTGGAATTTATGATAATTCCAGAACAAACACTGAGAAAATAATACTCTCCTTTAAACACAAAGAATAAAAGAAAATTTTCTCACTAATAGACAAAGATTCAGAAATTGTAACTATTTCATTAACTGGAAATATATTACAAAATTTATCTTCCTCTAACAGAGGGATTACACTATGACTGTGACAAAAATGCAGTGCCAAAAATCTCTTTGTATTTTTTTTTAAAAATGCACTGTGTTCTATTCAAAAACACTATATGTCTGTTTATTTTTTCCTTCGGGAAGACTGACTGTCTTTTTCCAACACACTGCTATGTATATTACATTAACCTATCTTTCATTTAGCCTTCGGGCCTTTTATATGTGGCGCAGCACATATATTAATCAAAACATATAACTATAATGAAAGAAATAAACTAAACCGTAAAGGCTTGCGGGGCCCTCATTACAATAGCGCACACACACACACACACACACACACACATATATATATATATATATATATATAACATACATATAACAAATGGTTTATAACAAATTTTATTGCGCCATATATCAAAATATTATAACATAAAACTATGACATAACATAAAACAAAACCTTCGCCTGGACTTCAAAAGGCTAATTAAACCAAATCGCATAAAAATTTCATGTCACAAAACCTTGTGATGTCACCCGGGGAAAATTCCATGTGAACGAATTTTGATTGGTTGAGAGATGGGGCCCACGGATTCCAAATCACAATATAAACCGGAATTCAATAAAGTTCGCGTAGAAAAAGTTCCTGCTGATGTCAGGCCCATTTGTAACATGAAATATTTAGGGCGGAATTTATAAAATGTTTTCGGGTCTGATTTTGAGGGTGCTGACATTGGCACCAAACCAACGCAAAAAGCGTTGATTGGTCCATGTCTATGAACTGGCGGTGGGACCGGCTGCTGCATGGCCCATTTCAAATCAAAATCTTTAAAAAAAAAAACTTCCCACGTACAAGACAAAAGGACTCTGTCAAAAGACTGTAAGGGTTTTAAACCCCGAATTGACTGTTCAACTGAAATAACAAGCGGATTTTGACAAAATTCATCAAAACAAAAATAGAAAGCGGTGTTTGTGTGCAGAGCAGTTGAAGTTAACACTTCAACACTCCCCCTTAAGTTCAATTGCTGGGTTATCTGTCAGACCCATGCATTTCCTCAAATATTGAAATCTTTTTTGCCCCAATGGCTTTGTGAGTATATCTACAAATTGCTCTCTGAGTCCTACAATGTTTTAAAGTAGTTTCTCCATTGTTCACTAGCTCCCTGATGTATTGAAACTTAGCATATATGTGCTTTTTTCTTTTGTGAAACACAGAATTCTTTGAAAATGCTATGGATGAGCTATTGTCACAATAAGTCACTGTGCCTTTTACCTGTTCTTGACATAAACTCCTCAACATTCTTCTCATCCACACTACTTGACATGCTGCTGCTGTAGCTGCCACATACTTTGCCTCTACTGTAGACAATGCTACAATACGTTGCTTTTTAGAAGCCCGTGAAATAGCTCCTGAACCCATATGAAAAACATAACCAGATGTACTTTTCTAGTCATCTACACTTCAGCCCAATCACTGTTAGTGTATCCAATCAACTCAAAATTTTCCGAATTAGTATACAAAATACCATACCTCTTTGTTCCTTTCACATACCTCAGAGTTCTTTTTGCTTCCTGCCAATGTGCTTCTTTTGGCCTCTCCATGAATCTGGAAATCAAACTAACAGCATGCATAATATCAGGCCTAGTTGCAGTCAAATACATGAGGCTACCAACTATGCTCTTGTACAAACTAGGATCAAAATCCTTGTTGCTGTCCTCTTTGCTGAGTTTTAATCCCATTAATGTGGGTGTAATTGCTGCCTTGCAATCCTGCATGTTAAATCCTTCCAAAACTTCATTTACATATTTAGCTTGAGAAATAAAAATATTATTTTCATTTTTCTCTACTTCTATTCCTAAGAAGTATTTCAGCAAACCCATATCAGTCATCTCAAATTCATCCTTCATGACCTTTTTAAAATTTTCAATGAGGTAATCATCATTACTTGTGAAGATCACATCATCAACATATAAAACAACAATCAACATCTTACCATATTTCTCGTTGATATATAATGTGGGTTCTCCTTCACACTTTTCAAACCCATTTTCCAGTAGATAGGAATCTATCCTACTGTACCATGCTCTTGGTGCTTGTTTCAGCCCATAAAGAGCTTTCTTCAATATACAAACTTTGTGTTCTTGGCCCTTTTTCTCATAGCCTAGAGGTTGTTCAACATAAACCTCTTCCATCAATACTCCATTTAGGAATGCTTATTTTACATCCATTTGGTGAACCTTCCATTTGTGTTGTGCTGCTATAGACAACACTGCTCTCACTATTTCCATTCTTGCAACCGGTGCAAATGTTTCCTCATAATCTCTTCCATGTTGCTGCTTATATCCTTTGACAACAAGTCTGGCCTTGTGCCTTTCAATCTTACCTTCAACATTGATTTTTGTCTTGTAGACCCATTTCACTCCAATGACTTCCTTACCTTTTGGGAGTTCAACCAAATCCCATGTTTTATTTCTCTCTATGGCATTAATTTCTTCATCCATAGCATCTATCCATTTCTTATCTTTTTTAGCTTCTTCAAAATGAATAGGATCATCAACATGACAATATAAAGCAAATAAAGAGTTCATACATTCATTTGCTGCCTCTTGCTCATAAATATCATTCAAATTTCTAAATCTTGTTCCTCTTTCATTTGGTGTACATGTGCTTGAAGAAGCATTCAAATCTGCTCCTTGTGGTATGCTTGGAGAAACACTCTCATTACTTCTCAAAGGTGTTCTTACTCCAGCTTGTGGTGTCCCTTGCTGCCATTGTGTTGGTGGAGGTAGTGGTGCTAATGATGGATGTATTTCAGCCATATCATCCTCATTTTCATCATGAGAAAAACAACTCTTTACATTGACTATTTTCTCAATGCTTCCATCCCAAGCTTCTTCTTCAATAAACTGAACATCTCTGCTCACAATAAATTTCTTGGTGGATGGGTTATACAACCTATAAGCTTTGGATTCCTCACTGTATCCAATAAAAATACACTTCTCCCCCTTGCTGTCCAACTTCTTCCTTAGCTGATCTGGAATGTGTGCATAAGCCACATAACCAAAAACTTTCATGTGGGTGACACCTTGTTTTATCCCACTCCATGCTTCTTCTGGAACTCTATTCATCACTGCTTTTGTTGGGAATCTATTTAGTACATATCCTGCACAATGTATAGCTTCAGCTCAATAATCATTTGGCAAATGTTTTGCATTCGGCATACTCCTTACCATATCCATGATGGTCCTATTTTTCCTTTCAGCAACTCCATTTTGTTGCAGTCTGTACCTTGCTGTAAATTTCTTGTGTATACCATTTTCTCTGCAAAAATGGAGAAATTATTTAGAGATGTGCTCACCTCCTCTATCAGTCCTTAAGACCTTGATATGCTGCCCACTTTGGTTCTCAACAAGTGCCTTAAAATTGCAGAAATTTTCAAGCACTTCACTTCTATATTTCAAGAAATAAACCTAAGTTTTCCTTGTGAAATCATCAATAAAAGGCATCATATAATGGTTGCTTGCAAATTATGGTGTTTGCATTGGTCCACACAAATCTAAATGGACAATTTCTAAGGGTGCCTTTGCCCTTATGCTTTTTCCTGATGGAAAAATTTCTCTGTGTTGTTTACCCAAGATACAAATTTCACATAGGCTGTATGGTTTCTCAATCAATGGTAATCCTCTTACCATTCCTTTCCTATGTAACAAATTAATACCTCCAAAGTTGAGATGTCCAAATCTCAAATGCCATAACCAATTCTCATCTTTTGCTTCTCTTTGGAAAGTCTCTTGTGTCACTGCTGCCATTTCTTCTCCATTCTTCAAATCTGCCCTCATCCTGAGAGGGAAAATTCTATTCATTGTCATCCTTATTTCAGCAATACATTGTTTCCTTGGTGTTTTATCCATGATGGTGCATACATCATCTTCAAAGAAAACATTGTAGCCCTCTTGGATGAGCTGTCCAATACTTAACAAATTACATTTCATACAGTGTTGAACCTTTAGTTAAAGCGAAGGCGGGAAGTGAATCAGTTTAACACATTCATGAACTTTTAAAACTTTTCATTAAACCTTATTTACACCTTCATTTCATGTCCAACTTAATATGTGATTAATCTTAGAATGTAAGCAACAAGTATTAATACAATATAACAATAGACTTAATATGAGAGCAGCAGCTATTAAACAGATGATATAAGTAAAATAAACACATAAACATCATTCACAGAGACACCACATATAAGTGGAAACCCATAAAGGGAGAAAACCACAACTTATTATTGTTGCGATGCAAAGGCAAGCTCCAACTCCCCCTCACCATCATGGTGGTGCACCAACCTGGCTACAGAGGCTCCAACCTCTCGCCGCCTACAATCGACAACTATCAAGTCGTAAATTGATAGGGAAGCTCCAACTTCTACAATTTATCGGGATCGAATGTTTGCCGATTTACCTCGTATATCGCCTTTTCTATAGTCATTTCTTTCACTCTTTCTTTCTTTTTTTAATCTTCTCTCGCTCACTCTCTTTTGTATTCGCTCTTCTCTCTATATTTACTCTCTCTCTCTCTCTCTCTCTCTCTCCTTTTGAGCTTATCAAATTGAGATTATATATAGAAATTCTCACATGACTCAAGCTATCTTTAGGAATTGAAATGATGGTCATACCCCTTGGTCTTCTGCCTCCTCATCTCTTTATCCAACTCAATTTAAAATCATAATATTATGTACAAAATTTCATGCTACAAAGTGATTTTGACTTTCTTAGATACTTGGCTTTTGCATCACAAACAATAAAAATAATTACAACATTTTACATTTTTCTTCTGGCTTATACACTAATTTTACTCAACTCCTTTCTCGATTTTGGCTTTATTGGATTTGTCTTTTCCACAACAAGTGAGTGGGACTGCTTTGCCTTCTTCTACTCACCGTCTTCTCGTACATTCTCTAGTTTTTCCGAGCTTTTCACTCCGTCCAATTCATTCCCGTACATATTCCCTCGTTCATCTAATTTTCATTTTCATACCGCTCCTCTTCATCAAGTTGTAACCGCTTTGGAATAGTTTTTAGCACAGAACCCTTTGGTAACCCAACTCTCGACATCTTCAAAACTATGGTCAAACCATAATAAAAACCAAACCTTATGACTAGCATAGTGTATAAAAGTGTATCGTCCTTTGGCTCTAGGTCCACGACATTGCACGCTTTTATATATATTGCTAATCGTAAATATTTATATATATATATGGTTTGGGCTTTGCATAAGGCGCATACTTTGGGTTATTAAAACCATATTAATTGACCTTCGCATGTACATATATTGACCCACGTTCACATATTCCATTATACGTAATATATCTACATATATATACTGATTTAATGCTCTTTAATATTGAACCATTACAACGGGGTCCAACGATAATCGGCATTATTTTATTTATTCGAACCCTTAGTCTTCCACCGTATGTTAATGACTCGCAGAATCTTAATAAACATCATTAATATAAACCGCATTCATTTCCCCATATTTCCACCTCTAAAATATATTAAATACAACCAAAAGACCAACCAATCGAACGCACCAGATTCTGGCTTAACTCCTGCTCTTCCATTAAACCTCAAGAAAGTTCAACACGTGATCGTTGTTCGATATCGAGCCTCCGCATCGACTGCCATTGTATTAATTTGCTTCGTTGCCTTGGTTCTGATGGTTAATGCGCGAAGAAGCACTTTAAAGGGTGTTTTCCTATTCATCCAGGGACACGTTGTTATCAATCCTGGTGGAATCGTTGCCCATTCCTCTTAATACCGTCTCCGACGGACAGGTAAAGAAACTTACTTGCCATTTCCAACCCACCGTTGATCGTCACTAGTCTCTGCCTCCGCTTCTTTCCTTCGTCTCCTGTTCCGCCAGGGTTTTATTTCACATTTCAATCTCGGCCCGTGAGAACTCCTTTCAACGCGATTCAACACACGCGCGATCAATACATCCACTGCTCGATGCCATTTCTTTGATAACCAAGACTACAGTCGCCACGTAGGTTATCATACACTCCGTTGCGTGGTCTCACCATACAGACTCTCACACAGGGTTTGTATATCCTCCCCACAAGCGCATACAGCTTTGGGACACCACACTTGACAAGAAGTCGATTTCTTCAACTAACATGAGCACAATTCTATCCCAAATTGCAAGAGTACATATCTACACATTATCATACACTTTCTTCCCCGAATATACAGCATTCTAGCTTGATTTATGTGGTCCAAATTTTCTACAAGAACTTAAGGAATTTCACGCAGAATTTACCTGCTTCAATAAATGCACAATTGCTGTGCTGTACTTCCATATAGAATTTAACAACAAATGCACAGCTACACTGGGACAATTTCCTCATGATGATTCGACCAAGAAGACATAACCACACATGGAACTTATTCACAATTCTTCATGAACAGATATATGTATAGGTGGTAGGTGGTAGATCTCAAATAAATTCTTACAATTTCATAACAAAGCTAGATATTCAACATGGCTATTCTCCTCTTATATTGTTGTCGAAGAGCTTTCTCGCCTCCAGCTCTCTCTGATCTCTCTCCAGCTCTCTTCCATTTCTCTTCACAATGCTCCAACTCATCCCCAATCATATTAAGTCTTTAATACGCTTTTAGTCTATCATTAATGAATAATTTCCTCAATAATTGCTTTGTAAATCAGATAAACCCCCCTAATTCATAAATAAACCAATTCTACTTCAATTCCTTTGTTTTCCGCTGCCTCGTTTACCTCTATCTCTTTGCCTTATGGATAGTCATAGTGCTGTCTGCTCTTTACCTTTGCCATCAATGACAACATTTCCAACGGCTCCTTTGGTATTGACGGAAAAACCTCTCCTTTTGCTTTTCCTCCCCCCTTTGACATCAATGGAAAAGGGCTGCTTTTTGAATTTCCTCTCCGAAGTTATTAGGCCCTCTCTCGTCGAATTTGTACCATGCTTCTCCATAGTGATGTATAAGACTTGTTGAGAGAACACTTTGAGATGTATGATTGTATCAGCCTTATCTACTGTGAGATGTATGATTGGATTCAAAGAACTAAAATGCCGAGAGGCTTCAAATGATAATCACTACTGCTCTTTATGTTTCGTATTTAATATAATGTTTCGTAATGTAACACTGATCCTTTTTTTCTATAATTGACCTTTTGATGCTTGAATAATGCAGATAACTCTAGGATAATAACTTGGTGTTCTTTGCCTTAAACCTTTGATCCTAAGGACCTGATTTTGCGTTTTCTCGTAGTCAAGCCCCCCGGAATGATATTTTCGCTTTGTTCTCCTCCGAAATTGTGCTTTCTTTATATTAGAGAGTAGCATCTCAGAGATAGCTACCCTCAGTTTATCTCTCAAATATTGAAATGGTTCTCAGCAAGAGGTTTGGTAAATATATCTCGTTGTCTGTTTCTTTTGTTGGTACATATTCCACTTTACTATCTTCCGAGCCACTTGTTCCTGAGGAAATGATACTGAGCTGAATATGTTTAGTTTTTTGAGCATAATAAGATTTTTAGATATACTTAGTAAGATTTATTATCACATTTGATTGAGATAGGTTCATCAATGCTTACCATCGTTGTCTTGAAGAGTTTGATTCATCCACATGATTTTGTGTACAACATGATGATGTCGTTTATATATTACGTTCAAATTGAGACAGAGAGATGGATGTTTGTTTCTTGTTAACTATGCCACCGTAATTTTCTCCCAGATAGAAAGCACCTCCACTTGCACTTTTCCCCGCTATCACCAATCGTCCAATCCGCATCTATGTATGCCGTTAAAGGAATTTTTTTCCTTTAGATACCAAAGTCCATACCGTGTTGTTCCTCAGAGATATCTCGAGTATTCTTTATTGCCGTAAGATGGTTTTACGAAAAGCCGCTGATATCTTGCCACTAGTCCTACTGCTAGCATGATGTCTAGTCTTGATGCCGCCATACTTGTGTTTCCTATCATGGATCTCAGAGTTTTTGATCTACATTTGGGCCCCATCATCAACACACAACCCTTGCATCCCTGTGGATCATGGGTGTTGTCACAAGTTTGCAGGGCCTCCATTTTGAATTCAAGATTTCTTTAAGTATTTTTCTTGAGAGATGAAGGTGCCTGTGTTCTTTGTTGAATTTGCGTATCTCAAGTAGAAACTGAGCTCTCAAATCATATACATTTCAAACTCTATTTTCATCTCATTAGCAAACCATTTTTTCTAGTTCATCTTTGTTGCTTCCAAACATAATGTCATCAACATACACTACAACAATCATGAGTTCATTTTCATGGGCTTTTATGTATAGATTGTTGTCTACTCCACCTCTCTTAAAACCTTGTTTTTGCAAATATTTATCCAGTCTTGAGTACCAAGCACGAGGAGCCTGTTTCAGTCCATATAGGGCCTTCTTCAGTCTGCATACATAGTCTTCTTTGTCTGTCAATGAGAAGCCTTCTAGTTGTTCCATGTACACTTCTTCTTCTAGATCTCCATTAAGAAAAGCAAACTTTACATCCATTTGATATACCTTGAAGTCTTGGTAGCATGAAAATGCCAGGAACATTCTGATAGCTTCCATTCTGGCTACAGGGGCAAATGTTTCTTCATAATCAAGTCCTTCAATTTGTGAGTATCCTTTGTAGACCAGCCTGGCTTTATTCCTGATTACTTGTCCTTGCTCATTCATTTTGTTTTTGAATACCCATTTTGAACCAATGATATTCTTCTCAGTGGGTCTAGGAACTAGTTCCCAAGTATTGTTTTTCTCAATTTGATCCAATTCTTCATTCATAGCATTTACCCAAGACTTTTCCTTGCTGGCTTCTTCAAATTTCCTTGGCTCTATTTGTGACAACATGCCTATGTATACTTCTTCTGTCTGTTCAGTTAGCTGCCTTCTTGTTTGCACTCCTACACTCTTGTCTCCTATGATTTGATCTTCTGGATGGTTCTTTTGAGTGTATCTTGAGGGGGTTTTTGAGTTCACTTCAACATTTTCTGATGTTTTGCTTGTTTCTTCATCATCTTGGTCCTCTTCTTCATGATTTTCAGGATGGTTGTTGCAATCTATATCTCTTGTCTTGCTTGGAAGTTCCTCATCAAATCTTACATCAATACTTTCTACAATTTTTCGAAGAGTCTTGTTGTAGCATCTGTATCCTTTACCCTTGGATGCATATCCTAAGAGTATTCCTTCATCTGCTCTTGCATCAAACTTCCCCAGATTTTCATCATTATTCTTTATGTGGCACTTGCTGCCAAAGAATCTAAAGTGCTTGATTGATGCAGGTTTACCATGCCATAGCTCATAAGGCGTCTTGTCACTGTTAGGTCTTAAATGAGCTTTGTTTAGAATATGTACTGCTGTGTGTACCACTTCTGCCCAAAAGGTTTGAGCAATATTATTCTCTTGCATCATGGCTCTGGCAATTTGTTGAACAGATCTGTTTTGTCTTTCTGCTACTCCATTCTACTGAGGTGTCCCTGCAATAGTAAATTTTTGTTTTATGCCATGTTCATTGCATAGGTCTGCAAAGTCATAATTAGTGAATTCTCCTCCTCTATCTGATCTAATACATTTTAGCTTGCATCCATTTTGATTTTCTACTAATGCTTTGAATGTCTTAAAATTTTCTAGTGCTTCTGATTTGTTCTTGGGAAAAGCAACCCATGTCATTCTGGAGAAATCATCTATTATCAACATGAAGTAGGATTCTCCACTTGGTGTTTTAGTTCTTGCAGGTCCACACAGATCCATGTGCACAAGCTGGAGTGGTCTTCTTGTTGATAGCTCATCTTTAGATCTAAAGGTATACCGAGTTGTTTCCCCAGTCAACAATATTTGCATACTAATTGTTGAAAGCCTTTTTATTTGAATATCTCGTGACTTTCTTCTTGTCGGTTTGATGATATGGTCAGTTGAATATCCCAATCTCTATGCCATAACCATGACTCTCAAGTTTGCTAAGATGGCAGACTTCATCCTCCTCTTTTACTATGTAAACATTACTCTCTGTTCGAACACCTTTGAGCAGAGTCTTTCCTGTTATGCTTGACCTGACTTCACAATCTTGTGCTCTAAAGAGAACTTCACAGCCTTTGTCACACATCTGACTGACACTCTGTAAATTTGCTTTCAGCCCATCTAAAAATAGTACATCTTGGGCCTTTCCTCTTCCATTATCTATGATGATTGAGCCTTTTCCCTTGATCTTACCTGATTTATCATTGCCAAAAGTAACATTGCCAGATTTCTTTTCATCAAGAGTTATAAACTTGCTTTTGTCTCCAGTCATATGTTTTGAGAAGCCACTGTCCAGGTACCACTGGCTTTTCAGGTCTTGAGCAGTTAGGGCCAGGTCACATTTATTCTCCTTCTTTATCCACTGGAAGCACCCTTTTGTTTGGTATCTTTTGTGGGATGATGGACTACATTTTCTTAGAGGACATTTGGAAGGTATATGTCCAACTTGATTGCATACACAAAATTTGATCATAGTTTTTGCAGAGTTATGAGTATGAACAAAATTTCTTTGAATCATAAACCTCCTTGAGGTGTTAAACATCAATATTTTGTCCATAATTTCTACACTCAATGATTTTATGACCAAATTCCTTACAATAAAAGTAGTGACCATAGAAGCTATTTGCATACCTGATGTAAGGTTGTCTCTTCCATTTGTTTGCTTGAGGCAGTCTCTTCAATGTTTACATATTTTATTGGTTTGAATTACTCCTTCTTGTATGACAATATGCAGCAATGTGTCCCAGCTTGTGGCAGACATAACAGGTGGCATTCTTCATTGGAGGAAAGAATCTTCTTTTATGGTTTCCAAATTTTACATATTCAGGGGTATTAGTATTTATTACATTCTTTTCTACTAGTGGTTTCTTCTGATCTCTGTCTTCCTTATTGCCGATTTCTTCCTTTGTAGGAATTGTTTGAGCTGCTTCATCATTCTTCTTTGCTTTTACAAAAATAATATTTTTACTGCCTTTCTTTGCCTTTTCGATTCTCCTTCATAAGCTATTCTGTTTTTTTCATTGGGATCTTTGAGCAACGAATTTCATTCAACTTACTGAGATTACTTGAGAAGAGTTTCGAATGGCATCCTTTGAGCATTTTCTAATTTCTTCCTTAGACATACGACTTCTTCTTCCGGCTTCTCTTGTTCTTGAGTTTTATCCTTGATTTGCTGGAGTAACATGTCTTCTATCTTCTTGGCTTCTTCAAGCTTTACCTTCAGCTGCATGAGGACTTCTGAATTTTGTTCTTCTTTCACACATTTGAGGAGAATCTCTTTTTGTTTTCTACATTTTAGTTTGAGTCTGTCAATCTCCTCCAGAGCACTTCTTAGCTCCCCCTCAAGGTCAACTTCCCCTTCTTCTTCTTCATCTTCTAGTAAGAGTCCTTCAAGATCTTCTATGGCCATCAGTAAAAATTTAGAGGTTCCCTCTTCTTCGGAGGATTCATCGGAGTCTTCTGATGTACTACTATCTTGTTAAGCATAGAAGGATTTTCTGCTGAATTTCTTTCCTTTCTTCCAGTTCTTTGATGTGTTTTTCTCTGATTCTTGAGCCTGATTCCTTACTTTCTTGTGAGGACACTTAGCAGCATAGTGTCCCACTCTTCCATAGTTAAAGAATTTGAAGCGGAGTTTACCTTTGTACTTACCTGAGCCTCTATCCAATTTCTTGACAAATTTTGCCTCTTCTTCATCTGAGCAAGAGCATATGTCTCCTTCTTCTTCTTTCTTCTTTTCTGATTTAAAAGCTGCCTCCCTCATGCTTGTCTTCTTCTGTGGGAGCCTCATTTCATAGGTTGTTAGATTTCCAAGTAGCTGGTTCATGATCAAGGTCTCCCAATCAGCTGTTTCTTCTATTGCAGATACCTTTGGATTAAACCTAGATGGAAGAGATCTTAGAATCTTTTGCACAATAATACTTTATGGCATTTTTTTTCCAAGAGTTCATATTGTTAATAATTTCTGCAGCTTTTAGAAAGAAACTGGCAATGTCTTCATCATCATTCATTTTAAGTTTTCAAAGCTGGGCTCTATAGACTTGAAGTTTGGCGGTCTTTACTTTCTGGTCTCCCTCATGTATGTTTTCAAGAGTATCCCATATTTTTTTGGCAGTGTCTTTGTGCATTACTTTAATAAACTCTGCTTCACATAATCCATTCAGGGGCATTCATGGCTTTAGCATTAGCCACAAAATCTTGTTTTGATTCTTTTTCTGTGTCAGTTGCCTTTGGGGCATATCCTAATTCCATAGCAGCCCATACTTCTATTCTTAGAGACATTATGTATGTCCTCATTCTGATTTTCCAAAAAGCATAATTTTCACCAGTGAAGAAAGGGGCTTTATTGGTTGAGCATCCTTCTTTACTAGCCATCTTGGGAACCTAGGATCTCCTTTCAGTTGTTAGACTTGAACAAAGGAACCTACTCTGATACCAATTGTTGAACCTTTAGTTAAACTGAGAGGGGGGGGTGAATCAGTTTAACACATTCCTGATCTTTTAAAACTTTTCATTAAACTTATTTACACCTTCATTTCATATCCAATTTAATGTGTGAGTAATCTAGAATGTAAGCAACAAGTATTAGTTTAATATAGCAGTAGACTTAATATGAGAGCAGCTGGTATTAAGCAGATGATACATATTAGATCAATAAATAAATATCATGCACATAGACACCAGATATAAGTGGAAACCCATAAAGGGAGAAAATCACATCTAATTATTGTTGTGATGCAAAGGCAAGCTCCAACTCCCTCTCACCATTGTTTTTCTGCAGACACCAACCTACAGGAGGCTCCAACCTCAATTCTGTAAGCTACAACTTGCAAGGAAGCACCAACTCTCTTCAATTTTCTGCAGGCACCAGCCTATAGGAGGCTTCAACCTCAGTCAGCTACAACTGACAGCTATCAAGCTGCAACATGATAGGGAAGCTCCAACTTCCTCAATTTATCAAACTGAATGTTTTCTGATTTACTTCATATATCAGCTCTGTTCTGTAGCTTCTCTTTTCTGCTCTTCTTCTCTTAATCTTTTCTTCCTTATTCTTCTATATTCTGCATTCTCTATATTTTCTCTCTCTCTCACATTGAGCTTATGAAAATGATATTATATATAGAAATTCTCACTTGACTGTTTGTATTTCACAAGGAATTTGAAGTGAACAGTCATGACTCTTTGGCTTTTGTCTTCTTATTCCTTTTTCCAACTCATTTTTAGAATTACTACAATATGTACAAATTTCCATACTCCAGTGGGATTTTGTCTTTTCCTTAGGATACTTGCCTTTGCATCACGAACAATAAAAAATTAATTACAACATTAACATTCACATTTTTAATTACATATTTCAATTTTACTCAGCTCCTTTTCTAGATTTTGGCTTTACTGGATTTGTCTTTTCCTGCTGCTATTAAGAGTCTGTTCTGCATACTCTTTGTTCACTGTCTTCTGCTTATTTTCAATTTTCTGTGCTTGTACACCTGTCAAATTTGTTCCTGTGCAAATTCCTGTTCACCGTGATTGTATGTCTTTTGTATACATATATCTGCGTTAAAATATATTTCGAATAGCACTCCTCTCTTTCTATTTTCCCTACTCATCCATCCAAAAACAACATTCTCCTTTTTGTTTTCTCTTTTATTCAGTTCCCCATTTATTGTAGTTATATAATAGTTGTATGTACAGCCGCCCTTTAATCAGCCATAACACAACTCTCAACATTTTCAAAAACTGTGGTCAAACCATAATTAAAAAGAAACCAACTCATAATGTTCAATTCACTGGTTATTAAACCCAAGGTATTATATAGTGAATAAGTTGAACAAATGAAATGCCATCGCATATAACCTTTATAACCTTTATAACAATCCCGATGCGTATTATAATATGTACAAGGTCCGTGGATCCCACAATGCAATCAAACGAACGCATACTCTGTACCTGGCTTATCCTCCGGGCTCTTCTATTAAACCTCGGGCAAGTTTAGAGAGTGACCACCGTTAGATATCAAGCCTTTGGATCAACGGTGTATGTTAATTCCGCTCCACGTCTTTAGTCGAGGTATAACGTGCGAAGGCACACTTTAAACAATGGTTTTGAAATGTCGGTCAGGACATGTGTCATCAATCCTGTGGAATCGCTGCCCATTCCTCTAATACCGCTTTCCGACGAATGGTGGTGCGAAGAAACCACGGTTTCGCTCCAACCCACCGTTACTGTTCACTAGTCTCGGTTCTGCTCCTCTCCTATGCTCCAGGTTTTGCTCAGGGTTTTAATTTAATAGTTCAATACACCATTTTAACGCTAATTCCTTTGCATTAACACTAACTCTGGGCAACATCAAACATGCGCTGGTTCCGTCTTATTCTCATACAGAAGTTTATTATGTGTTTCTTATAAATACTCTGCTACAGGGTCTCACCCATACAGAATCCTCGTAACAAAACACACACCAATATGGCGAACACAGGAATCCAACTTCTCATACATAGACTGTGAGCACTTGCTATTTAACACCGAAATATAGACCTCACATAGACTTTAAACTTCACTCTGTCTATGCATAGTGCATCTGACTATGGTTCCACCTCCAACGCAGAGTTCCACCATTCATAACCCTTGTGGCTATGTTTACAATGCTCATCCCCACAGAGCCTATTCACGGTGGTTCTTATATATGGGTTAGTGAGATTCGGTTTTGTTGACGCAGAGCTCACTACAATCTAGGTATGTACATATTCTTGGAATGACAACGGTTTCTCTGTATTAACAGCTGTGGCTCTGCCTCTGCCGCTTCTGTCACTCTGCCTCTGCCTCTACTGCTGTGATAACGACTTTGTCTCCGTATTTGCTTCTTTACTGTCTTTATTGCCATGATAAAAACTCTGTCTCTGTAGCTATTTTTCTTACGCTCTCTCTTTTATTTCATCTGCTCCTTGACTAATGCTACTCCTTAATTCTCCTTTTGCTACCTCTGCTTCTTTAAATGAACCTGTCTCTACTGCTCGACCCTCTCTACATCTTACTGCTTTGCTGCTTTCTTTGCCTTGTTGCTGCCTCAGGTGTTCCTCCTTTGCCATCTCTTTTGCCATCAATGACAACATTTCCAACAAACCTTGCTTTGATACCAGTTGTTATTTAGATGCAAATATAAACATGCAAACACAAGACAAATAAGTACACAAACTTCTTTGTGAACAAATAAGTTCTATTCATTAGTTATTCTTTCATATACATCCACCGATTTGTTATTATTATCTCTTCTTACTTCACATTACAATGAAGCAACCATGCGTATATAAGCACTAAACTTTCTAAATATGGAATCATGAAAAATCTAAATTTCTTTTCTTCATGCAAACTACGACTTGACGCTTTAACTAAAATTTTCGAACTTCACTTTAACATAAATCAACATTTTTATTTCCCTTCACTTAGATTTTCTTGAAAAGGCATTACCTTTTTAACTTTGACTCACTTGAATTCTAATATTAGAATTAATTAGACTTAACTTGCTTTCCTTCAGTTAATTTAACTCTTCATACATTTCATGCATACGAGAGTACTTACTATTTCGTTCAAGTGAAACACTTTTGATCTATGACAAAGTTGTGATCGATGATTGTAAATGAAATAGGAAATTTGGTGATAGGTTTGTATGAATTGTGTGCTCTTATAATTTAAATTGCTATACGAGACTAGAGTTCACTTGATTGTAACACATTTGAATATTTAACAACTTTTAGGCCAATTAGGTTGTTGATTCTATAAGATTACTTTCATTCATATCATTTGCATATTGGTTATGTTTGAGCATAATTGTATGGAATTATTATCTACATACTTCAATAAGTGTTAAACTTATGAATTTTAATGACCGTGAAATATAAAAAGTGAGGTGTATTATATAATTACATAGTTTCAGATTGAGAAAATCGATGAGATGAAATGAGTTAGATGCACCACAAACCTATAGTGATGGGCCATCTCGGTGCACTAAGTCAGCCTCCGATATGGGTGACTATAGGGGCATGACAATGGCTTTTTAGGTTAAATTAAAGTTTATGCTAGAGGTACTCTTTCAACATCCTTCACAATTTCTTTACATCATATAATCATTCTTCCCTAGTTTTAAATGACATCAATTCCTAATATTACTTGGTTTCTTAATAATGCATTCATGGTTTTCTAATTACAGATGAAAATATTTACCAACATCTTAATACCTAATAATAAATAAATATAAAAACATCAAACTACATTATATATATATATATATATATATATATATATATATATATATATTTTTTTTTTTTTTTTACAATATTAGTAGAAAGTTTTTTTACAATAAAAAAAATTAAATACTAAAATTTTATCTAAGAAATAATTAAATTATTGTTATTTATCTCTTTGATATATTTGTTCAATAGTGAAAAGAAAACCGAGATGTGACTATAAGACATATGCAAGAATCAAAATTTTGATTTTTCATTCTGAAAGAAAAAAATGAAGGTTTAAAATGCATATATGGAAAACAATTGAGAAAATATTTAATTTTTTTATCGTTATATTATATTTTATTTCTTTCAAATTTATATCAAAATTTTAGTTGAAGTAATTTAAAAAGTTTAACATATTTAAAAAATTAACAATTTTAGTTCATGGAATGTAACTCATTTGAAAATCACCTTGTTATGAAGTATTATGTAAAAACATGACATTCAAACTTAAATCCCTTTGAGTGGCCGACCAAAAAATAATATTTTTTATCTATTTATTTATTATATTTTTAGAATGTGGTTTAATGAAAAAGGAAAAACCTAATATAAAAGAAATAAAATTGACATGATTACATTTCGTGTGGTTTGAATATATATATATATATATATATATATATATATATATATATATATATATATATATATATATATATATATATTCTAAAATTAAAAATATAATTATCCAGTATACATTCATAAAATTTAAGTGCAAACTTCCACAATACTAATAGTTTTGTCTTAATTGCTAAGTGTCTTAAATGGGTTTTGTCTTAATTGTCATTGTCTTAAATATAAAGTTTGATATTAAAATATTTTTGTCTCAAACTGCTTTTGTCTTAAATATAAAGTTTTTTATTATAATATTTTTGTCTCAAACTAAGTTTGTCTTAAATATAAAGTTTTGTATTAAAATATTTTTGTCTGAAACTGTTTTTGTCTAAAATATAAAGTTTTGTCTTAATTTGTTTTTGTCTTAAAATATTTTCGTCTCAAATTGCTTTTGTCTTAAATATAAAGTTTTGTCTCAAACTACTTTTGTCTTAAATTTTATATTTAAGACAATTCAATTGATATTAAATTTTAATATAAAATAACTAAAATAAAAAGTTACTTTTTAATACAAAAGATTTCTTTTGTTTTAAACAAATGTCTTAAAAATGCCCTTGATGTCGTAGTGACATGGGTGTGAATATATATATATATATATATATATATATATATATATATATATATATATTCCAAAATTAAAAATATAAATATCCACTATCCATTCATAGAATTTTAGTGCAAAGTTCCATAATACTAATAGTTTTGTCTTAATTGCTAACTGTCTTAAATGGGTTTTGTCTTAATTGTCATTTTCTTAAATATAAAGTTTGATATTAAAATATTTTTGTCTCAAACTGCTTTTGTCTTAAATATAAAGTTTTTTATTATAATATTTTTGTTTCAAACTACTTTTGTCTTAAATATAATGTTTTGTATTAAAATATTTTTGTCTCAAACTGTTTTTGTCTAAAATATAAAGTTGTTTTAATTTTTTTTTTGTCTTAAAATATTTCGTCTCAAATTGCTTTTGTCTTAAATATAAAGTTTTGTCTCAAACTACTTTTGTCTCATACTACTTTTGTCTTAAATTTTATATTTAAGACAATTCAATTGATATTAAATTTTAATATAAAATAACTAAAATAAAAAATTACTTTTTAAGGAAAAATATTTCTTTTGTCTTAAACAAATGTCTTAAAAATGCCCTTGATGTAGTAGTGACATGAGTGCATCATGTCTTCTGAATTGAATTCCCACATGTCGAAGTGTGTAACTCTACTATGAGGCTTCATTGCAATTTTCATTAAATGGGTTATGCCAATGTAAATTACAAAGATACATAAATGAGGTTCGTGAGAGTGGCAGATAGTTATGGAAAGCGAGGCTTGCTACTGAAATAGTCTAGCTACAAAAAGTAAAAGTAATACGCCTTAGGCTTTATTCCACTTTTAGAACACTCAAATGATGATTTTTCGACACTTTTTCAGTAAGCTTAGCATAATACACTAAAGTATTAAGTTTAAACTCACTCCTTATAGTATTTAGGCATGCTTGTGAAGTCAAATCTAGTCATGATAAAATTACAATAGGGGTAAACCTTTGCACTTAAGTAAGCCAATTCCAAGACTATAATTGTTTCATGTATCTACTATAACAATTGCAATAGATTTAAATTTATTTTGAGAACCTTGAATAATTCTCGAGTGTAAAGACGCTGGATATATGGTCCAAACGGTTACTCTACTAATAATTTAAGAAGTTGAACTCTGACTGATCCAACGAGAAGTTCGTTATTGGAATTATTTTCGGGGTCTGCTTATACCAAGAAGGAAAGAGAGAAAGAAGGAAAAGATCCATAAGGATTCATAATTTAAAAGTTTGTATCGTTCGCCATCATAAAGTTCAAGGTGAAAGGTGAGTTATGGTACATTAAGTCTTCCCTGGGGTGGTCCACCATGGAACTCACTCACATCATTGAAATTTAGGCTGAAGTGGTCCTTAAACACCTTGAGGCTTCAATTAAGGTGATTACACATAAATTTTGTCGTGCCACAGTTTCTTTTGTTAACTTGGTAAACATGATTTACCCTAACTGCTTGCTTAGCCCAGCCTGAAAGAAACTGAGCACAATTCTCTGATAGAAATTGAAAGACACAGAGCAAATAATAAAAGACCTAGCTATGTTAATTTAACAAAAATCAAACATTAATTTACAGAACTTCAAGAACTTCAACCAACAAACTATGAAACTACAATGTCTTTACAACTCAGACTCTGTGAATGGACTATGCATATCGCTTATATCTTAGATCACCTATATTTATACAAAATTAAGTCGGTTATTGCCTCTTCAGGTTGATATAGTTAAGGTAGTGGTGCCCCTTCAAATATGAATAGGTCATGTTGGTGGCGCCTCTTCAAGTATTAGCAAGCTATGGTGGTGAGACGGTGTGCAGTGAGGTGGTCTGTCGGTGACATGATAGAGAAGGGCGTAATTATTTCCAACACTCCATGACTTAACATAACTTAAACTTGCATGTTGGTCTAAGTCTCAGCTAGGCCTACAATGAGTCAAAAACTTTGACATCAACTCTTTAGCTAGATTACTTTTTCCTTGTCTTCGATATCTTGTATCCTTTGAACTGCTTCATCTTTGTCTTTTCGGTGTAGGTTCCAAAGTGCAGTTTATTCCTTTTTTGTTGTAGTTCTTCCATCGCTAAATATTTGTTTATAATAAGAATATAGAAAAATCATTTCAGTATGTCCATGGATGTCCTCTACTTCTTAAAAAATCTAGTCGTATGTGGACTGCTTCCACTTGTCATCTTCTATAGTTTGTTTTTCATCATCTATCTTCTTGTTATCAATTCGCTGCAACATAAGTTCATAATATAATTTTATCTCTTTAGGACTCCAATAAATGAAAATTTCTTTGACATTTCATTTTCAATATCGTCCATGTTGTCTTCAACATTCATTGTTGTAACTTCTATGCATACATAATCAACACATGGTGTTTCAAGCCATGCTTAAAGGAACTTTAATTCTTCTTCATATTTTGTTGCTTCTTCTCGATTGCTTTTAACATCTGCACACACAAACTCAATGTTAAGTTTATATGAAAAAAACATCTTCAGAACCATATTGGTTCTGTTCATTTTTCTCTGTAATGAGAGATTTATTCTCCTCTTCCTTCTTTAACTCTATTGATATCTCATAATCTTGATTCTCTACCTCTGCTTTTGTAAACATGTTTTTATCCACTTTGTTTCAAGACACAAGTGTGTTTCTATCACAAAATAACAACGTATCAATAAGATGTTTCTGTTGTTGCATCATCTGCAACCACTCTTCGCTATTCAATTGTTCTTCATCAAAGTTAAGATCAACAATTTCAATTGTTGAATCCAGTGAATGAGTTACTTCTCTATTTGAAACATTATCTATGTGAAAATCAACTCCTTTTGCTAACACACCATCAACGTTGTGATCCACTTTCAAGTGAGATTCACCAAAATCTTGATCTTTCTGTAGATTCACTGCTACAAATCCATCTTCATTTTCATCTTGAAGCAATGCTTCAAGAGACTGTACTACAATATGATCTTTGACTTGATCAATCCCTCTTCCATCAAATTCTGCTTCCAAGATCTTCCATGCTTCCTTGGAAGTTCCCTATTGCACAAGGATATCTTTCATATTACCCTCGAAAAAAAGATATGATTTTCAATATGTTCCTCCTCAAAGGACAAACTTCACCCAAAACACTCTCATGCTTCACAAAATACCAAAATATTTTTGTATAGTGACAACCTTTGCAAAACCTAAACCTAGACTTGTTTGTGAATAAAATAAAAAAATCACTTTAAAAGTTGCTAGAGAAAAGTCCTTCCACAATTGTTTTTTTTAATTAAAACTTTAATAAAATCTTTTACTTAAGGTGGTCCAATAACATTAAAACTTCACCATATATTAACTTTGAAAAATAAACCTCTTTCAATAAACTTTCAAAACATACTATGTCCATTCACTTTTAAAAAAACCTTTAGTATGACCTTTCAAACCTTAACGGTTCACTTAAAACTTGCTCCATCATATGCAAAACAACAATTAAGAGAACAAACCTTCACCTCATTAGCAAACTTCAAAAGCCTCATTGACACTCCTAGCCACTGCAATGTAACCTCATAACCAACTTCCAATCCAAGAGTGTGCAAATTATTTAAACCGCTCTAAAACTCAAAAAAAAAAATGTTACTACGGCCAACTGTCATATTACGGTTGTTTTGCTCCATTTTCCAAGCCTTTTCTTAGCAGAAGTTCGATGAATAGCTTCTGTAGCAATCCAATATGAAATTGAGGGTTGACTTAACTTCAGTTTGTCAACATACTCCTTACGCTTTTTTGAGGGCCATTTTTCTCTTAAAAGTTTAGATTTAGAATGCCAGAAAATTTGTCGTCGGCATGATACTACTGTTCAAAAAAATCTGGTATGCAGTGTGCTACATCGTCAATAAATAATTGAAATCAAGATCTCAAAATCTCCTATGGAGAAGTAGTTGCTGCAATTCGATCAAATTTACAAAGACAACTCTATTGAGATTTGACAACAATCATGAGACAAATCATGCCACATCACCCAAATTATGGGATCATGAGAAAAATCATGCCACATCACCCAAATTATGGGTTTCTAGACTATGAGTAGCCAACCTCTCAATGAACACATTGGTAATTTTAGCCACAAAGGTCTCACAATAGTGCCACACTAATTTTTTTAAATCTTTTTTTCACGTCCAAATAGTGCTGGTTATAGAGAGAAAAACTAGTAAACAACAGCTTCATTGGCTCTGATACCGGATGAAAGAAATAAAGCACAGCGCTATGATACCAATTGAAAGACACTGAGAAAATAGTGAAAGATGTAGCTGTGTTAATTTAACATGAATCAAACATTAATTTACAGAAATTCAAGAACTTGAACCAGCGAACTCTGCAGCTACAACTTCTTTACAACTCGGACTCTGCGTCTGAACTATGCATATGGATTTTATCTTAGATCAAATATATTTATACAAAATTAAGTCGGTTATTGCCTTTTCAGGTTGATATGGTTAATGCGGTGGCGCCCCTTGAATGATGAACAGGTCATGGCGATGGCGCCTCTTCATGTATCAGCAGGCTATGGTGGTGAGATGGTGTGCAGTGAGGTGGTCTCTGCGTGACATGATAGAGAAGGGTGTAATTATTTCCAACGTGGCCGTGGTCAACTTTTTTCTTATTTAAATAAAGAAGGATAGGAAAGTGAAACCACCTATCCCATCACGGATTGATTACTAATGACATGAGCCCACGTATTACCAAGGAAAATGCCAATTTCATGATAAAAACTATTAAAGACACACATATATTAAACACACTTATATATTATGCACAAATGGTGTATGTGTAAACACACTCACACACAGTGATTACTTTCAGATTACTCTATTAAATAGAGTTTCTGAGATCCAACTTATTCCTAATTTAGAGAGAGAGGTTGAGAGAATTTTTCAACCATCACAAGCCAACTTCTCAAATATAGAATGTAAGCATTAACTCCAACATCCCCCCTTAATGATTACATTACATGAATTTATTGAATTCACTCATAAATAAAAAAATAATAAAGCTTATGAGTAGATGCTCCATCAAGTTGCCTCATAACCCTCAGAAAGGTGTAGTTGGCAAGTTGGATTCCCGAGTTCGCTTCCTCAACTCCCGAATCAAGGACCTCCCGAAGTCAATTACTGGACAACATCCCAATCTGTCGCATAACCTCATTAGAAGACCACTCTATGTCTTCAATGAATGAGGTATCCTTCCCTAGATCCGCAACTTCCATACTATTTGGACAACCATCCATATTGAGCCTTACTGCCACTTGATTGCTTCGAAAACAATTGATTGCAATCACTGAACTCCTAGTCATTCTATGGACGAGATCCCATCCACTGAGATACATGGGTGCTAACCGCTGTACTCACCATTCGTATAGAAAAGCTGTCTAAATATGGAATGTATCTAGATTCAGCGATTACATTATAAAAATTTTATCTGATTTTGAAAAAAAAACATCCTCACTCCAAAAAACACTCCACTCCAAACAACAAGATCATGTTCATGTCGGTCTTCAATTAGCACAACTTCTCTGTAACATTGCGTTTTATAGCAAAAATCACCTTGCGCCTATTGAAATACATGGTCCATACATGAACAGAAAAAAAACAAAGACCGATCGTGTGTGCTGTCCTTGTCACACTCCAAAGCAATCCTCACCAGACCATACTGTATTTCCTTTGCCAATAGGTAGATCAGCATGGCAAATTCCAGAAGTAGAAGCATAGGTCCATGACGGTTTTCTTGAATACAGAAATAGGAGGATCTGGAATTGCCTCTCGATGCCTTCAGTGATTCAATATGTAAGGCACATTCCTCATGCAACAATGCGTACCGCTTCATAGTAGCGTGAGTCTCGAGAATTTCAAGCTCTCGCCATTTTTCCTCCAACATTTGATCTCTAACCCCAAAGTCTCCAGTAGAAGTATGGTTTTCTTCAGCAGTAATCTGGTCTTGGCGGTCTTTTCCAGTAGAAGTCTTCTCTCTTCAGACTTGAAAACTGCATAACTCTCCAATTCTTGGACTGATTGATTCTCAAACTCTTCGTTGTCCCGAAAATCATTCTTATAATCGTTCCTATAATTCTTGTGCACTAATGAAGACGAAGAAGCAGAAGTATCCTTCTCTTCAAACCCTGATAAAAGCTCTTTTACAAACAAGACATGTAGCGCTTCTCTTCCATAAAAACACAACACAGAAACAAAAAAAACTTCACACAATAAACACTCCAACAAATACTTTATTTACAGAAAATTAGCAACACAGCTCTCACATCTTTCTGGGTACTCCCGTGAGGGATTAAGCCCAGCCAAGCTCCAATACCAGGATAAAAACTACTAAAGACACACATATATTAAACACACTCATATATTATGCACAAATGGTGTATGTGTAAACACACTCACACACAGTGATTACATTCACATTATTCTATTAAATAGAGTTTCTGAGATCCAAATTATTCCTAATTTAGAGAGAAAGGTTGAGAGAATTTATCAACCATCACAAACCAACTTCTCAAATATAGAATGTAACCATTAACTCCAACATTTCATGGCCATAATCTATATTTTTTTATTATGGTTCCTCCTACTTCCCTCTCCTTCTCACACTCATTCAGATTGCTCGTTGAATTAGAGATTAAGGAAAACGTCAGTGCCATGCCCATGCTAATACAATAGCTTTTTATGCAGCCAATGCTTTGTATGGACCACCACCTAGTATTTCAATATGAATTTTAAAATTCATTATGCAGAAGGTACTGAGGATTAGTATATAGAACAATGCAATTTTCATAGCACTTTAGTCGAAGCATAATTATATGGATAGAAGGAAGTGATGCACCTAACGAACAACCGCCCATTGAACAACTTCACGTCAATTCCGTGTCTGAAAATTGCAAAGTTCTCGCTGCTTCTCCCAAGCAGCCCAAGGCCATTGCAGTGTCCAATCTCTCCATCTCACGACAACATATTCTGAGATTGTCATGCAAGAATCTGTCTAACTTTCACATTAAAACCATTGAGTCAATTTTGTGGTGTGGTGGGAGTGCCGAAGAGTCACTGAAGTGGGTAGCATGGGTAGCATGATACACAAACAACATAAAATCGCGGCAACAGATACACCAACATCCCACACACGCAAGCATGTGTAAAAACGCACTTTATAATGACTCACCATGAATGCCACAAATGCCATCATACTCCATCGACATCTTCCTCACTTAGCATTATTGAATCAAATCATATCACTATGATGAAATTAGCAAATTGGCTGCAAATTCTATGTTATTTCATGGAATATGTGCATGTCGTCCAAAGATGATAGTTATTAACTTGGCAATGTCGTGCTTCATTAACACTTTTTACTGTGCGATTAGTGCACCATAAATTCGTTTTCAAGCTTCTTGAGCACTTCCACACCCTTCGAATATTGCACACGTAGCTAAACTTCTAGGACTTGTTGTGGTACTTTAGTATGCATGTGACCAACTCTTATGGTTAATGAATTTGAAGGCCGGTACCTTAAAACAATTATGTGATTTGAATTATGTGATTTGAATTATTTTTTTCTTTATTGCTAGGTGTTTCTATAACTTAATCAATGATATCTGAATGTAATATAACCAGCGTTATAAGGTAGCTAGTATGTGTTTCTTAGTTTAAATATAGCTCAAATAAATAGAAATAGTTGCACACATTGATAATAAATAATATAATAAATAATTAGACATTCAAGCATGATCTATAAGAAAAATAAGCATGTTGCGAGAGTGTACCATGATCTATAATTAAATCTTCGTTGAAAAATATGCAATTCGATATGATCTTGGTTGAAGAATATGTAAGTCAATATGTCCTCACAAATATATGCCTAATAAACAAATATGCAAGTTGTCAAATGTTAGACAACAAAAATAAGCTAGTTGTTGTAATATGCCCTCTTTTTTTTTTCTAATTATGTACCTAACCCTATATAATCATATTCCTTCAGATTACTTGACTTTGTCCTATCCATATTCCAAGTAAACATTGTAACAAATATAATAAGACTTTATTAAATCTGTTATAACTCCAATTCTTCTTAATTAAAATTCTATTTATTTATTCATAAGATAACATTCTTGATATTATTGTAAACAAAGGTACTTAACCCAAACCCCTCAACGATTTGGTCCTCCCCCTATACTCCATACATCTTTATGACGAATGGACATGGTGATTTATATATCGAGAGGTAAGTCTTTTATTATATTCAGGTCCTACTGACTCAAATTACAATTTCATATAGCTATCCGATGAACTTCACATCTTTGGTTATCACATGTAAGGTATTAATAAAAATTAGTTTAACTTTATCATAAGGTTTACCACAAAAGTGGTTATCCTCATGTATTATCACTACGTAGTATTCATAACTCTGTTCCCTTAGAGTTTATTTCAATCATCGTTTATTAATGAGTCTAATCACATTTTTCAAGGAGAGTAATGATATCTTACAGTCGATTTCATTTTTATTTTCTTGAGCCACTCACCCAAATATATTTTATATGATCCATACTACAGATCTGCCCCTTGCTTTAAAGTCTCAACTACTGGGTAAGTCTAGCAATTAAACTCAATATATTTGTTTTCCATTCAACAGATCATGGCCTCGATCTGAGGGAAGACCGATGGATTTATGCCACATGTAGGGTGGGATTTCGTTAGGGTTTGGAGTGACCAGGCTCTATTAAATCCCACGTTTTAAAATTTCACGAATTCTCTGGTTCTTTCTCGTATGCCGATTTCTCTCAACCTAATGGACGATGCATAGCTTCTTCAGCATTAAACGCCTTCCGCCTCATGATATTGTCGTTTCAAGAGCTATTAAGCTTCCAGATTTTCTCTATAGTTTCATTTCCATTCCTTTGGAAATTTGTGATGACAATTTCATTGTATGTAGTCGTATGGTTTTCTATGCTTCTGTTAAAATCTTTTGATTTGGTTGATACAATTCTTAAAGTTAATTTATGCACCATTCGAGGTTGTATATGTCTGAAACCAATTTTCTTTTGAATAACGAATTTGTTTGGTTTACGTCTCTAGTCGAGAATTCGTTTTATATTCAGAGCCAAGTCATTTGTTAAAATCGGGAATTATAAAATTGGTTCATACTGAAACGCAGACACCCTCTTCCTTGATTTATCTTTCCATTTAGTTTCATGACTTGTTATGGCCGAGTTTTGAAATTCGATTTAGATTTACAGTTCATTTTTGTTTGTATGCGGTTGGGAGTCTCTTCTCCTAAATCCAATAAAATTTTACTTGGTTCTAATCTTTGTTCTTGATTATTCCTATTAATGAATACACTGCCCAAAGTTAAGGGCCTGTAGCTTATCCATTCATTCTCAGTCGGTGTGGAAAATCACCCTCTGCAACTTCGTGGCGACCACTTGAGTTGCCCCTCCAATTGCTCAAGCATTGTCTGCTCGTTCAATAAAATCTGGAGGTGGAAACTGATAATACGATCTTACCCAATTCCTCCCATAAGTAAGGACGATTATACGTTTTATAAGCTTTTTACATTCAACTTTTTACTTCTTTCCACTTCTCTTCTATGTTGAAATACCAATCTGGTTTCTCATTGCGTGCGCATGAATTTCTTACAGGGTTTCTCGTCATCTTTCCTCTTAACTCAATAAGGTAAGACAAGGTATTTCTGTTATGAAAGTATATTTAATCTTTTCTACATTTTCGTATCCTTTAATTTCTCTAGTTCGCTCTATACTATTACAGGTATATTTGTTTTCGGTCGAATCTTCATTACTACCAGATTTTCACATCCGGCATCGCTCAGCATTCTAACCCATAAATATTTTTATCTATATATACAGGTTGGTTCTGCGATGTATACCATTCTCCCAGAGTTTGATGGCACTCTGTTCTTAAATGCCTTGTAGTTTTTAATAGCAGGTCTAGGTTTTTTTTTTTTTTTTTGTCGACTATCAAGTCTTCCTACATTGTATAACTGATACATAATTATTATTTTTCATTGAGGATTTTCCTCACGGGACTGTTTAACTTTAACTGATTTGATTTGATATAATTTCGGCCGCCGCTCCTTAGATTATTTAATGTTTCAAACATATCTTGTTTTTGAATTATTAAATCAACAGATGAAAATTTCATAATCTATATATTCTTGTATTTATCCATATTACTACACTGTTGTAACATTTACATTGTCTATTATTAGGAAAAGCAACTAATATTCTATGCGTCTGATTTCAACTGAGAATATGAGTGTTTTTAATTTTAGGAAATCTATTTGAACAATCTAAGTTTACTTTGATAGTTCACTCTTAGTTGGATGAAATCTTAAAGGGAGGCCTTCATGGATATAGTATACTAATATTTCCTTACTGTATAATTTCTGAATGGAAATCTAAGTCTATCAACTTAGCATAAGTATATGACTACACAGTTGATTTCTAACAAAGAATTGTCTCTTTGAAACCAAAAAGTACTTAAGGTTTTTCTTGGAGATATACAGATTCATATTTGTTTCATTCTACTTTGCACTCCTGCAGTATTTAAAATGTTTAAATATTTGCATTTACATCATCAACATCTAGATTTCCAGAGTAGAAATTGATATATATATATATATATATATATATATATAAGCTAGGCAACAAAAATTTCATATATTATACAACAAGTAGGAAAAGTTTCTACAACATTTTCTTTTCCCTCTTTTTTTTGTATCTAGTATATTTACTTTTCCCCGGCACAGGACAATAGCAATTTTTTTTATAAATTATTACAACTTTTAATATTTTTTTATACTGTAATCATTTTCTAAATTCTTTTTAGCAGAATTTATAAACTACAACAGATTGATTTATATATATACAAAATGAAAATAAATTTCCTATTCATCAGAAAACATAAAATTTTCTTTTACTACACCATAATTTAAATTTCTCAGGTGAGACATGAATCACCAGATTTAAACCAGTAATGGTTTAGACACTCTGGTAGATGGGCCTCTCCACAAATTCTCTCATACAACTATGCAGATGACATACATCTTGTCTCACAAACACTGTTAAATGTATGGGAAATCTTTTTTTTAGCATAATTTAAAATTTATTAATTAACCGAGAATACATCTACACCTGTATAACTCCATAGATAGATCACATAATCTATTCCAGTGTGCATATCAGTAATATGAATAGTCCTCCCAACCTTAGAGTTCTTTTCTCTCCCGAACTCACCCCCGAGTTGAAATCCTCCAAAGACAGACTCCCCTCAGAATGTCCTGAAGCAGCTTATTTAAGCTGTGCTTTCCCCAAGCTTGTTTCCAATTTCTGCGTCTAGAAATTTTAGGATGCTTTCTTCCTGTTTTGCCTAGGATTTCCCTCAATGAGGTACTTTAAAGCTGTCTCTTCCACTTTTCCAGCGTTTCTTCTTCTTCCCAATTACTTTCTTCTTCATTGGGAAAATTAGATTCTTCTCTCCCAATCTAATTTAGTAAGATTCCTTTCAAGGTTTTCTAAAAGGTTTTGGGAAGTCCAACCTTATCCATATCCTCATGGATCAAGGTTTAGGATCTCCAATCTCAATCTAGTCATATAGCACACATAATTTTTCCATTTATTTTTATTAATTAAAAATTAATCCATGCTCTAGTTCTCCATTTGGGGTCTGCTTCACTTTTGGACTTATTTACATGTCAGTTAAATAGCATAGAACTAGGGGTGTTACATATTCCCCCCCAACATTGAACACCGTCCTCGGTGTTACTCTTTGAGGTTGATTTATCAACTCAAGACAAAGATTCCTCCTTCATCTTTGCTCTCGTTTTCCATTAGTTTTCTGCAGAGTATCATTCCTTCCTCGACTTACTGATACCGTTTAGAGTTTGATTTTCTTCCTACTTCATTGCAAGAAGTGTATCTGGAAGAATATTTTTCTGTCATCCTCTCTGTCCACAATTCATACCAATCCATATAAGTAATATCATATACATATTTTGATAATCACAACAACATTTTGAACTTTAATAATTTGAATAAATTCAGCTGTTAGCCAAACCATTCAGTTTCATAGTAGTTTAGTGCACTTTTAGCACAACTACTTATCATTCCTTGTCTTTTGGTGAGATTTCCTCCTCACGTAAACCTGGTCTAGCTTGGCTTTCTTGGTTTTTTTGGTGAATTCTCTGCACTTATTTTCACCTTTGACTCCTTTTTCTGGAGTATACAATTCCTGTGACACACTTGGCTAAAAAAAATGTATAAATTTTCATTAGTATTTCATGAATTTAGAAAACCAACTTTATCATATGCAGATGTTCTCCTTTACCTTTTTCTCAGTGCATTTCTGTACTTCAAGTACCTTCTTGCTGTTTGATTTTTTTTCAACCAATCAATTTAATTTTCAATAACGAGACTCAATATCAAGGTCTAAAATTCAATTTCTACTTTACACTTGAATTCTTTTCTTATCAAGTATATCAGTTAGTACCGTAGATCTTCGACTTGCATCTCAGTCTGTGGTTTCAGCATTACACTAATTGATCGATTTTCCATCTTCCTATTTTTATATAGGATCTAGATTTCATTGTCTCTTAACAATCCTTCCACATAGGATTTTTCATTATTCTTTCTTCCTAACCATGCAAACATGTCTTGTTTTAATTATCAAACTCAATTGGAGTTATCTTTATGTCTGAACTAAGGACATATTATGGAATTTTTTTTTCCATCATTTGCGCTATGTTGAGGTAACACTATTAAAGTACCCTGTATTTTTGCAACTATTTTTTCAACTATCATTTATTCCTTCTTATTAATTTTTTTTGATAATTTTCATATTTTCTTTTCAGATAAGTACAACCATGTACTATTATAATTCTTGAACTTAACTCCAGTCATCTGTATGTCTGAATTAAGATTTTTTTTTTTTTTCCTACCAAATATGCTGTGTTAGGGTCACATGATTTATGTACCCTCAATTTTTATACTTATAATTTCTTTCTCTCTTGAGATATTTATCAAACTTTTAGAAATTTGTACACTTACTAAGTAGCCATCACTTATTTACCACACTAAAGGAAACGCATTTGGATGTCTATACTCCACTGTTGAATTTATGTAATCACTTGAGATATTCCTTTAGAAATTTGTAGAGGTAATTTAATACTTTATTACTTAACCATTATTCAAAATTTAGGGATATTCCTCCTTTACAGTCATCCCAACATGTTTTTTTTTTCTTCGAACTTCTTAAAGAATTTCAAACACCTAGGTTGCTTATCATTTTCTTTATTTTTGTGGAATTTCCACCTCCATTCTTTTTTTTCCTGATCAATCTCATTTTTCCCAAGCATACATTTCAACAAAACCTTTACTACCAACTTAGAATATATATATATATATATATATATATATATATATATATATATATATATATATATATATATATATATATATAACTTTTGTTGTTTAATCTTCATTTTATAACTAGCTAACTCATTTGGAAATTAATATGGAATTTCATCCAGAAATATCCTCTCACTATCCTTGGAGTCTGGAATTTTTTCTACCAGTTTATATTTCAGTTTGTTATCTTTATCCCACATAATAAAATTGGTAGCACTTTTTTAGCTAACTTTTGCGGGTCCATCACTACAATGTTTTCTTTCAATGATTTGGTAGGTCCTTTCTATTATCCTGGGCCAATTTATTCATGTTTTTTTTTCCTCATCGAAACAGATAATGGAAAATATTGAACTCTGTACAATTTTCATTTATACTTGGTAATCTGTTGAATTATTTGGAAAATTGCTATGCCAATTTTGTACCAAATTTTTAGCTTGCTGAATTTCCCCTATCTTTTGTCAAACCCTATCTAGGTTCACAGATTCATGTCGTTTATATCACATATCTGGAAAATTCTTTTAAATTTTCTCTAACCTCTTTTATGAAATTCATATTCCTACTGAAAATATGTCTAAAATGTGCAATAATGTACATCTTTCTGGTTCATTATTCTGTTCTTGGAATTTTTGAGAGGGTTTCTACACCACTCATTTGTTTTTCTTGTTAGCAGTAATTACTATATTAGGTAATTATTAGCTCTCAGTAATTAATATTATTCGTTGCATTCCAAAAAAATCTCGACACTCACAACCTTATCGTTTACACTGGTTGAATTGATATATAGGTATTTTACCGTTTTCATTCTATAATTTTCTCGATGTAGTTTCTTTACTTATATTTTTCCAATATCTTTGAATCTTGATATGTCCATTCCTATACAAAATTCTAGCTTTCCGAGATTTTCCTGTCTTAGGCCAAAGTACATCTAGGTTCATTAGTCAGCACAGAGCATATTTTTCATATTGCATATATGAAAATTTCTTTTATTCTACCACAAAATTCATACACCTTCTAATATCATGTCTAAAGTGTGCAATTATGTATAACTTTATGTTTCAGCTATGCCTTCATGTTTTTTTCATGCAGGTAGGGTTTGAATCCATTGCATAGTGAAATGGTATAATTTTTTATTTTTTTCCGTTCACCTCAATTTTGAGAATAACGTCACCTAATATCTTCTTAACTAGGTAGGTCTGACACTTGAAGACCTCCACATATGCATTATTGACACAGTTTTTGCTATGCGCATATCACTAACAATGTCAATTTTGTTCGATTTTGCTTTAGATGTTACAAACTTAGAGAGTAATAATACTTCAAAAATATCCATTTACTATGATATATCTAACTTATTATAATTTTTCAATGATATGTTGCACTCATATGTAAAATTGTCGCCTACCACCTTAATTACTTCAGTACGCTGATAATAACATATTCAACTTTCAATTACAACTGTCCTCTAAGACATGATTCTTTCCCTTTAATTTATATGGATCTGATGGTTTTAAACATACCCCATGTTTTTCCATTTATGGAACTAATGGTTGGAGCAATTCTTACCACCTCACCTAGTCCTTCTCCTATTACAATGATTAAATCTTATATAGCTATTTAATCATGGATTGTAACACCCAGACTATCCAAATTGGAATAGTATTTAATTTGTATTCCACTCAATATTTTTTTATGTATCTCATTTTATACCTTCTTTCACCACCAACGACAGTATAATCCTCCATTCCCCATCCTGGGAGGAAGGTAATATATATATATATATATATATATATATATTCGGAATTCCTCTGAACTTCCTTCTTCCTCCTAGACTACTGTCTAGTGGCATCCTCTCTCTCATAATATTCTGCAAGATTCTTATCGAGATATGCTCTTTGATTTATACATGTCTATAGATGCATAGGTTGGTACTGCATTGCCAAAGATATATTCAGTATCCAATGGCTATAATTTTATTATATTTATTTGAACTATTAGTAGGTCTCATAGGGTTTTCCCCTACCTTTAATCACAATTTCTATTGTAATCATTATAACTCATAATTTTGGGAATTTCTCCCAACAGGGCTGTTATGATTGAATTAATTACACTCTGCTTAGCAATATAAGTACTATTGAGTCGCATATACCGAATTTTCTGTAATCTTTGTTGGTACTTACGTCACATTACTTTTTTTTGTGTATAAAGAATAATATAATTAAATTATTTTCCTAGACTGTACTAGGAACCTTCACCCTCTTCGCTGTTCTGTGAAGTCAATTCTCTTATAAATCTATCTTGTTCCTTACTGGCTACAGATAGCCTGTCATTGTGGCTTTTAAGCTATATCATTCCTTGTTGCATTCTATGCAACATAGCCATCAATGGAACATTTGGATTTGGTGTGTTTTCTCCACCACCAAGAACCACATATAGCTCGTCCCCTTCAGTGATGGTCTGTAGCTGTATCTCTTAGTAATGTTCACTGTACATTAAAACAACATTGGTAAAATTTTAAAATTCATAACATTTTACAGCAGCATAAAATTTTCTGTGTGATCACATAAGTTGCCCAGTGTGTTAGCTAATGCTTTGATACCATTTGTAATATACCCTCTTTTTTTTTTATAATTATGTACCTAACCCTATATAATCATATCCCTTTTGATTACTTGACTTTGTCCTATGCATATTCTAAGTAAACATTGTAACAAATATAATAAGACTTTATTAAATCTGTTATAACTTGACTTCTTCTTAATTAAAATTCTATTTATTTATTCATAAGATAACATTCTTGACATTATTGTAAACAAAGGACCTTAACCCAAACCCCTCAACGATTTGGTCCTCCCCCTATACTCCATACATCGTTATGACGAATGGACATGGTGATTTATATATCGAGAGGTAAGTCTTTTATTATATTCAGGTCCTATTGACTCAAATTACAATTTCATATAGTTATCCGATGAACTTCACATCTTTGGTTATCACATGTAAGGTATTAATAAAAATTCGTTTAACTTTATCATAAGGTTTACCACAAAAGTGGTTATCCTCATGTATTATCACTACGTAGTATTCATAACTCTGTTCCCTTAGAGTTTATGTCAACCGTCGTTTATTAATGAGTCTAATCACATTTTTCAAGGAGAGTACTGATATCTTACAGTCGATTTCATTTTTATTTTCTCGAGCCACTCACCCAAATATATTTTAAACGATCCATACTATGGATCTGCTCCTTGCTTTAAAGTCTCAACTACTGGGTAAGTCTGGCAATTAAACTCAATAGATTTGTTTTCCATTCAATGGATCATGGCCTCAATTTGAGGGAAGACCGATGGATTTATGCCGCGTGTAGGGTGGGATTTCGTTAGGGTTTGGAGTGACCAGGCTCTATTAAATCCCACGTTTTAAAATTTCACGAATTCTCTGGTTCTTTCTCATATGCGAATTTCTCTCAACCTGATGGACGATGCATAGCTTCTTCAACATTACACGCCTTATGCCTCATGACATTGTCATTTCAAGAGCTGGTAAGCTTCCAGATTTTCTCTATAGTTTCATTTCCATTCCTTTGGAAATTTGTGATGAAAATTTCACTGTATGTAGTCGTATGGTCTGTTATGCTTATGTTGAAATCTTTTTATTTGGTTGATACGATTCTTAAAGTTAATTTATGCACCATTCGAGGTTGTCTATGTCTGAAACCAATTTTCTTTTGAATAACAAATTTGTTTGGTTTATGTCTCCAGTCGAGAATTCATTTTATATTCAGAGCCAAGTCATTTGTTAAAATCGAGAATTATAAAATTGGTTCATACTGAAACACAGACACCCTCTTCCTTGATTTATCTTGCCATTTAGATTCATGACATGTTATGGCTGAATTTTGAAAATCGATTTAGATTTAAAGTTCGTTTTTGTTTGTATGTGGCTGGGAGTCTCTTCTCCTAAATCTAATAAAATTTTACTTGGTTCTAATCTTTGTTCTTGATTATGCCTATTAATGAATACACTGCCCAAAGTTAAGGGCTTATAGCTTATCCATTCATTCTCAGTCGGTTCGGAAAATCGCCCTCTGCAACTTCGTGGCGACCACTTGAGTTGCCCCTTAAATTTCTCAAGCATTGTCTGCTCGTTCAATGAAATCTAGAGGTGGAAAATGATAATACAATCTTACCCAATTCCTCCCATAAGTAAGGACAATTATACGTTTTATAAGATTTTTACATTCAAATTTTTACTTCTTTCCACTTCTCTTTTGTGTTGAAATACCAGTCTGGTTTCTCATTGCGTGCTCATGAATTTCTTACAAGGTTTCTTGTCATCTTTCCTCCTAACTCAATAAGGTAAGACAAGGTATTTCTGTTATGAAAGTATATTTAATCTTTTCTACATTTTCGTATCCTTTAATTTCTCTAATTCGCTATATACTGTTATAGGTATATTTGTTTTCGGTCGAATCTTCATTACTACCAAATTTTCACATCCGGCATCGCTCAGCATTCTAACCCATAGATATTTTTATCTATATATACAAGTTGGTTCTGCGATGTATACCATTCTCCCAGAGTTTGATGGCACTCTGTTCTTAAATTCCTTTTGGTTTTTAATAGCAGGTCTAGGGTTTTTTTTTTTTTTTTTGGTCGACTATCAAGTCTTCCTACATTGTATAATTGATACATAACTATTATTTTTCGTTGAGTATTTTCCTCATGGGACTGTTTAACTTTAACTGATTTGATTTGATATAATTTCGGCCATCGCTCCTCAGATTATTTAATGTTTCAAACATATCTTGTTTTTGAATTATTAAATCAACAGATGAAAATTTCATAATCTATATATTCTTTTATTTATCCATATTACTACATTGTTGTAACATTTACATTGTCTATTATTCAGAAAAGAAACTAATATTCTGTGCATCTGATTTCAACTGAGAATAAGAGTGTTTTTAATTTTAGGAAATCTGTTTGAACAATCTAAGTTTACTTTGATTGTTCACTCTTAGTTAGCTGAAATCTTAAAGGGAGGCCTTCATGGATATAGTATACTAATATTTCCTTACTGTATAATTTCTGAATGGAAATCTATGTCTATCATCTTAGCATAAGTATATGACTACACAGTTGATTTCTAACAAAGAATTGTCTCTTTGAAACCAGAAAGTACTTAAGGTTTTTCTTGGAGATATACAGATTCATATTTGTTTCATTCTACTTTGCACTCCTGCAGTCTTTAAAATGTTTAAATATTTTCATTTACATCATCAGCATCTAGATTTCCAGAGTAGAAATTGATATATATATTTTATCAGCTAGGCAACAGAAATTTCATATATTATACAAGAAGTAGGAAAAGTTTCTACAACATTTTCGTTTCCCTCTTTTTTTTTGTATCTACTATATTTACTTTTCCCCGGCACAGGACAATAGAATTTTTTTTTTAATAAATTATTACAACTTTTAATATTTTTTTATACTGTAATCATTTTCTAAATTCTTTTTAGTAGAATTTATAAACTACAGCAGATTGATTTATATATATACAAAATGAAAATAAATTTCCTATTCATTAGAAAACATAAAATTTTCTTTTACTACACCATAATTTAAATTTCTCAGGTGAGACATGAATCACCAGATTTAAACCAATAATGGTTTAGACACTCTGGTAGATGTGTATCTCCACAAATTCTCTCATACAACTATGTAGATGATAGACATCCTGTCTAAATAACACTGTTAAATGTATGGGATTTTTTTTTTTTTAAGCATAATTTAAAATTTATTAATTAACTGAGAATACATCTACACCTGTATAACTCCATACATAGGTAAAATAATCTATTCCAGTGTGCATACCAGTAATATGACTAGTCCTCCCAACCTTAGAGTTATTTTCTCTCCCGAACTCACCCCTGAGCTGAGATCCTCCAAAGATAGACTCCCCTCAGTCTGTCCTGAAGCAGCTTATTTAAGCTGTGCTTTCCCCAAGCTTGTTTCCAATTTCTGCGTCCAGAAATTTCAGGATGCTTTCTTCTTGTTTTTCCTAGGCTTTCCCTCTATGAGGTACTTTAAAGCTATCTTTTCCACTTTTCCAGCTTTTCTTCCTCTTCCCAATTACTTTCCACTTCATTGGGGAAATTAGATTTTTCTCTCTCAATCTAATTTACTAAGATTCCTTTCAAGGTTTTCTGAAAGGTTTTGGGAAGTCTAAACTTATCCATATCCTCATGGATCAAGGTTTAGGATCTCCAATCTCAATCTAGTCATATAGCACACATAATTTTTCCAGTTATTTTTATTAATTAAAAATTAATCCATGCTCTAGTTCTCCATTTGGGGTCCGCTTCCCTTTTGGAATTATTTACATGTCAATTAAAAATCATAGAACTAGGGGTGTTACAGTTGTAAAGGATTAATAAAATGTCTACATTAACATAAGAACCTCATATCTGAGTCAATAATTAAATCCGTTGTTGCAAACATTCCCATCTATGTTAACATGGATTGGATTTAGGTTCTAATATAATTATACTTATTTCATTGAAGAAGATAATTTACATAATTCCCTTCTTTTATAATATTCATCTTAATATTTTTGAAACACTTTTTTATGTATTTATTTTATGTATAAAAACATATTTGAATAAAACTAATAAGATATTTATGGCAGCCACTTTGATATTATGTGGATGGGTTCACTGTGTTAGCAAAAATCAATTTAAACATATAATTATTGGTATGCTAATGTGTATTAAGCATGGTTCCATTACAAATTACTTAAGTGGAATCTAAATAAATCTTCATATAATTTTTTATAATATTAAAAATCATAAAATTATAAAGTTTGAGTATTATTATTAAAAGTGTTATTATATAGATGACTAAATAATTAATGATTAAAATTAATATCATGAAATAAATTTTTTATTTATCAAATGATGAGTTTTTAAAAGTTTTTTATTCTACTTTCAATAAAAATTTCAATAATAAAGTATGAGATTAAAAAAAAAAAATAAACACCTTCAATCTATTTATTGTGAAAATCTAAATTAAAAATTTTAATTATTAAAATTCTGATTTTTTTGGAAAGATTATGGCATTGTACCTGGAAAAAAAATTGATTAGAGAATTAAAGGACAACTCTCCATTTACCATATAGCAGTCCTTAACTTTTCATAGATATGTTTTTAGTTGTCATTTTAAAGTGTGGGTCCAATAAAAATGATATATTTTATACTAAAAATCTATTTACCCTAGATCCAACCTTGAATGTAAAGTCTTTTAAATTTATTGTAAAAAATTGTACAATTATTTATAAAATTCTTTTATAAAGATATTAAAATAACTATTTAAAATTAGATTATATGCTATATGTGATTATTTAATTTTAATTTACCAAAAACAATATATTGTAAATTTTTAATTTAATTATTCATAAAATTATTTAAATAATATTAAAAAAATAAAATAACATTAAAATGACATTTTTAATGATTTTTTTTAGATAAATCATAACATAAAAATAAATAAATAAAATAACATATATACAAACCTATCATAAACTATATATGGTTCAAGATCATTACTTCAAATACTAAAGAGAGAAGCCTTAAACATTTAGTAAAATTATCAGATCAAACCCGCACCATTAAAAAAACAAAATAATGCTCCCCGATCGAGGTGCCCACCCTCGTAAGAAAGGCTGTAAGGGATGCCAAGGGTTCACCTTCCCTGAACATTCATGATCTGTCATGAGCCTTTCATGATCTATCAAGAGCAACAAGCTGGAGCACCTCTCCCATGATCTACGTTAATGATGGCCTTACATCCTAGCTGCCCCTGCATTCACTGCTCGCAGTGTTTAGATTGGAAACCGCGCCGGTTCTTGGTAGGTAAACTAGAAACATTTCTCCAAAAGTCTCTTACTGTTTCTTTCGTGCTGTTCTTGCTCTGCATGGTGGGAAATATCCAGGGACTGAAAACTTGTCCTCATTAAAGATATTCAGGGGACGTTGGTCTCAAACAAAATGACAACAGCAAGGTCAGGTCTCTGTAAACCTGCAGTCTGAGACAGTCCCCCTTGTAAAAGAGGATGCAAAACTAATACTCAGACAATGGAAAATCTCGCCAGCACTTATGAAGAAACTACTCCGGAAGATATCAGAAAAACAATTGATGAATGGGAAAGGGTAAGTGAAGAAGAAGAAATAGATATCAGAGAACAACAATTAAGAATGGAGTTCATATTAGACCCGGGTAGCACTAGGAGTAGAGTCTCTCTGTTTCAACAAAGTGTTAAAACTTATTGGAAGATTAAGTGTGTCTTGGCAAAAGCCATGATGAGCTTACAGGAGAAAGAAGTCAAATCTTACCCCTCGGTGTTATTTGAACTTCAATCAATGAAACAAGAAATGGGAGAGATGTACAAGATTCAGCAACAACAGAATGCCCGTATTGGAAACATAGAACAACAACTCCGAAAATTTTAGCAAGCAGAGATTCCAGGATCCTCTGCCAAAGATCCAACACCAATAGACTCTTCAGATAGTTAATTAGAATCATGTATTTTTTCTATTTTGAGTGACTTTTGATAGTATCTACCGTCTTTGTTTTATATGTAATTTCTATGGACATAGTTGAGTAAATATAGCAGCTGCAAAACGAAATAAACAAGACCAATTTTGGTTAGCTTTTAACTCATTGAGGTGGCCAACAGATCTTGTTTCCTTTGGGCAGGTTGAGGCACCCATATACTGATGTACATATTATGCAACTTTCTCATATAATAGAAAATGGCTAGGTACTACGGAATTTAAAAAAATAAATAAATAATAATAATAATAATAATAATGCAGACGGAAATATAAAACCGTTGGAATATTTATTCAGTGACATAATTTCACATTGCGCTTCCTACAAATAATTAAATATGGGTTGGTAATGAATGAATGAATGCAGATGAAAATATAAAACAATTGGAATATTTATTCAGTGACATACTTGCACATTGCACTTCCTACAAAGAATTAAAGATGGGTTGGTAATGAATGATGGATTATTTTTTTGGATTAATAGGATGTAATAAAATTAGCATAGATTCATTTAAATCACGAATCTAACATGAGTAGAGAGAGATTAATTTTTTTTTTTGTTACAAATTTATTAGTGCAAAAAATAATGTGTAATTTTTAACTGTTTAAATTGTATTTTTGAATGTTATGATGATGATGATGATGATGATGGTTAACGTTCACTCATACCAATATTTGGTCTATCAGACATAAAGAAAATAGTTATTTAGTTTGATTTAGGATTTTATTCCTATGCTCAAAAAGCTTGGAGAGAAGCCTCCCGAGCTCACTATAATTTGGACATCTTAAAAGGCTAGGAAGGTTAGTATTGCAACAAAGATTATGAAATTGAGCTTTAATGTGGTTGTACATGGGGCACTCTAAGAGGAAGTGATTTTCATCCTCGATGTTCATATTCTCACGGAGATGGCAGATCCTTTCCATCCATCGTGTTTTAGGAACTTGACCTGTTTCACTATGGAGCTCATGAGATTTTGTTCCAATATTGGCTATATTAATTTTCTTCTTTGAGCTAGTTAAAACAAAGAGATACTTTTGATCTTCTAGGGTGGCATTGGTGACCTCCTTATAATATCTTAATTTTCTTTTAGCTGCTAAATATTTCTCACACCACATTTTTTCTTTGAACTTAGAACTAACAATTTTTTTAATGTTATTAATGTTTTGCAATGCAACATTCTCGTCAATCTCCCAATATCCCAATGGTTTAACCAGTCCCTGGTGTCTTTATACCAACCTCGTTTAAGACTTAGGTGGTTTTGGTTGGAATTTAAAGCTAGCTTAGGAAGTCTATGGTCTCCTATGCTATTGAGCTTGTGCTTGTACAATAGAAGCCTAGTCATATCTAGGCTCTCGATAGGGGAAAGACCCACTTCTATAAGGAGAATAGGATAGGGTGTATTGCTTTTAATTTTAAGGTTATACGTTATAAAACGCTTCTCGATTTGCTCAATATTTATCCAAGATTCTCTAGAGATGTTGCAACCCCAAACCTCACATCCATATAAGATAACAGGAGTGACTGAAGTTTCAAAGAGGAACTTCTTTCTATCCTACATTACGAGGTTTGTCGTTTTACAATTATTTTCAAGACCAAAATAAGATTTCCACCCCCCATTAATCCTTTTCTAAATGCTATAGTTCCAGGTGAGCTTGTGATGAATATCAATTCCTAGGTACTTGTAAGAAGACACTTCCTCCAAGTTAGTATTGTCATACATAAAATTAGCGTAAGGGTCCTTCTTAGATTTGACAATCATAACTTTTGTTTTGTGAATGTTAATAGACATACCCATGGTAGAGCAGAAATCCTTAAGAAGTCTAAGTTTCTTGTCAAGATCAGATGGGAACCTTGCGAGAGGAACAATATCGTCAACATAGAGAAGAAGGATGATGAATATCCCAGCTAAGATCGTGCCAACACATCCTACTTCCTCTAAAGAACCTTCTAGCTTGTCGATGTAAATGAAAAATAGGGTTGGGGAGAGGGGGAAACCTTGTTTAACTCCGATATTACACTTAATATCTTTCTATCACTCCTCATTTCTCTTTTACTTGGCAATTACATTCTCGTATAACCTTATAGTGGCCACTCTTAGCTCAAAAGGAAAATTTAGCTCTTCTAATCTATTCCATAGTTTGTTTCTAGGAACCGTATCGAAATCCTTTCTAAAGTCCACAAAGCAACAAAAGAGATTGGATTTATCATTATGGCATTCCTCCACAATGATCCTAAGCGTAACGAGGTGGTCCGTTGTCGAGTGCTACCTTCTAAAGCCTGCTTGGCCTTTAGCCTGCTTACCTTCACTTTCAAGGAAAATGCTCAAATTCTTTTCAAAAATAATACCATATAACTTGGCCAAGAGAGGGACGATCATAATTGTCCGATAAATAGAGGGGTTATTTTTATCCCCAATTTTAAAAATAGGGATAATGAGGCTCTGAGTCCATGGTTTAGGGAACCCTTGCTTGGCCGCTTGGTTGAAAAGCTTGTGGATGTGGGGGATGAGGACAATACCTCCAATTTTTAAGATTTACACCTGGTAACCTTCAATGTCTTAGCTTTCCCATTTTCTAGGCGTTTAACCCAAAAATCAATGTCTTCTAATGAGAAAACTTCTTTCGTTGTGAGTAGGGTTTCAAAGTTATCCTTGACATTTGGAGATTCATAAAGCTTTTTAAGATAGGAGTTCCAGTTGTGTAAAGCAATTTTATTATTATCTTTAGTTTTCCTGGTTAGAATCTGTCTCCAGAATTTCTTAGGAGCCACCTTAGATAGGTGTAAGAGATTCTCTTGTCTTTTACACATATATTGCCTTTTTGTCCTTTTAGTTAGGGCTTTGTAGATTTTATCTTGTCAATTTTGAGAGATTCATCCACAACTTCCTTAATTGCTGTCCTTGCACTTCTACAATCTTTGTCACACCATGGGTTCGTTTTGGTATTTCTTTTATTAATTGAGACTTCAATTGAGAACTTGTTAATAGAATATGAGAGGGTTGAAGTAAAATTATGATAGAGGTCATCTATGTTGTCTATACTAGATAAAGGAAGCAAATTATTTCTTAATTCATTTAGAAACAGATCGTTTTTATTTCTATCAAAGATTAAGTTCTTTTGACTATAAGGATTATCTTCAGTGGCATCTCTATGCATGAAAAAATTGAGAGTTACGAGTAAAGGCCTATGATCAGAGTTAGGCTCGTGGTCGTCTAAGATGTCAAAATTTAGTATTTCATTGTATAAAGGGAGATCAGAAATAACATAGTCTACCACACTGCTGCCAAGCCCATGGATGCAGGTCATCTGGCTAGAATTGGGCCACTTCTTTAGACCGTTGCAAATTATGAGATCTTGAGCACTACAAAGCTTGACTAGCTCCGACCCAAACATATTATCCCCAAGGTCTTCAGAGCTCCTTTTGTACCAGCTAGCTAGAGTAAGGTCTTCGTCTAATCAAAGAGGATTGGGGTTGGAATGATTTCTTAGAAGAATAGTTTGGTTGCTTGAAGTTCGAGCATTAAAATCACCCACTCTCTAAGCCATTGTAAGGACTATTTTTAGCTAGATTCTTTTTCTTATAGAAGTTAGAATTGATGGGGGGAAAATAACAGATTGCTATGTAGGTCTTTTTATTATTAATGTCAGTAATCTCAATCCAACTATATTGGTTGTAAGGGTCGTTTTTATAAATCCTAGCATGGGGGGAGATTTTCTTCTTAATGTAGCAAGCTATGCCCCCAATGCCTCTACAGGAGGATCGGTTGTTCCAGGTACACCATAGTGCAAAGCCATCTATGTTAGGGACCTTAGATTCTTCGTGCTCCCAAGTTTCAACAAGCAATATAATATCAACATCATTTGAGATCTAACTTAGCTTGGGGCCTTTGTTCCATGGAAAGCCCCTACAGTTCCAAGAAATAGTTCAGAGCATGTTGAATTGCTATTTATTAATATCTTTTTGGTTTCTATCTCGAATAACGGCTTTTCTATTTCTGATTATTACTCATTTTCCTTCCTTCCTAGCTTCTTTTACCTTTTGAACCTCCTTCCTTAATTCTCTTGATCTTCTGGAATGAGATCTTCATTTATAAATATCCCCGTTCCTTTTAGACTTGAGGTTTTACTAAGTATGTCATACTTATGGTCAGTAGAGCTCACCTTTATTCGGATCAACCTTCCTTTATTCTTAGTTAATTTCCCTAGCCTTGTTGCTTCTATGAGACACATGGTTTCAATTTGTAATCTATTATGTAATTCTGTCTGGGATATGGCTAAAGTATCCTCATCTACCTCCTCTTTCAAACCGAATATTATAAGGTTCAAGGCACTTTTGTTACGCTCATGGTCTAATTCGATCAAATTTTTCATTTCATATTTAATTGGTTTGATATCTAATTTACCTGCCCCACTATTTAGGGTGAGACTGCTGTTAACTTTTTCTTCTAGGTCTTTAATCATGTCATTTATTTTAAGGCTCTCTATATTATCAGCATCTCCTTGCTGTGATGTTTGGTTCATATCTTGGTTTTGTTTTTATATGACCTACAACCTAGTCTCCATTGCCTCCATTTTATTCTCCAATAGTTCTATTTTATTTTCTATTCATTTTTTTATCTTGTCCTCAAGAGATGTGAATTTGTTTTCCAGCATGGTTTCTAACTAGGTTTGTAGCTTGACATAACTTTCTTCTCTACGTTTCTCTAAAGACTCTATATACTCATAAAGGCTTTGTAGAGTAACTATGCTAGGTCTACCTTTGGTAATCTTTGGTAGCTGTGGTGAATTATTCATACTTGAGAATATATGAGGAGATATGTATTAGAAAAAGATAAGGAATGTGTGCACCTGAATATCAGCAAATAGACAACAGACCTCAAGTGCCTAGGTCCGAAAATTTATCAAGAAAAAAAAACACCACAGACCTAAGTATTAGTAGAGAAAATTCACCCCAAAATTTTCACCGCAAAATTTCACCGTAGACCCAATTATTAATAGATAAATTTCATCGTAAAATTTTCATCGCAGACCCAAGTATTAATTGAGAAAATTTTCACAGCAAAATTCACCACAAAATTTTCACCCGAGACCCATAATCCGACACATTAGAATAAGCAAAAACAAGCTCGATAGAATGGGTCGCAAGGCAAGAAAACCAGACAATAAGAAAGCAGTTACTCATCTGGTGGTTCTTCCACGATTTGACACCAGAGTTCAGCTGTGTCTCCATCTTTCTTTAACAGGTCCGTGATGGAAGCAACAAATGGCATGGAGGGTCCTGGAGCTCCTTGCGTAATCTCCACGTCATGAATCCCACTAGCTTGCTCTGGATCACCATGTGCCTCCTTTCCCTGCGTGTGCATCGGCTTCGCCTGATGGCCCGAAGTCTGGGCTGCTACTCTACTCAGACCCGCCAGACCAGTTCTCTGTTCTTCCAGCAGGGGCTCTTCATGGAAAATAATATTAATAGAGGCAGTGACAAGAGGGCAGTTTAGAGAGAAATTGAATGAGAAATGCGCTGTGTGTGGCGTGGGAAAAGGCGGAGCGGTGGGAAATTGAGGAACCGAGGAGCCCGAATGGTGCCCAGTTCCATGAACACGAGCCCTCCCACTTCTGGTGTTGGGATAGCAGCCCAAAAAATATTCACTAGAATGAGAAGACAAATCTGAGGAGGAGTTGGAAGGAGTGCGCAAGGATTGGCTTCTGGTGCTACCCCTACGGCACCGCATCCGTTGGTGTAGGCGAGGCATTGGCTTAGTCTCTGCAGAGGGCATGAGAAGAGGCAGAGGAGCATGAGTGACAGAGGCTTGAGAAAAGAAAAAATTCAAAGAGACCGTGGCAGACAGACAAAGGCTAGATTGAGAGAAGTGCAGATTATCGCCCAGGTCTAAGCAGCAGCTCAACGGGCTTCTTCTGCCAGTCATAGTGCACACACTGGGGAGCCCAGCAACTGGAGAGCACCCACAATTCATCAGTGGAGGAGCGTTTGAGAAACCAGAGCAATTCTCCATGTTATCTATCCGAATGAAATTGCATCGAAGAACGCCCAACATTAATCGCTCATTGATGAAAGCCGAAGACCGAAGCATTGAGGCGCATGCAGAATCGCACAGGGGAATGGAGGTCGAGTCACGAACAACGTCGGAAGTAAATGGAGTTGATACACTGACAACATTTCTTAAATTCCATCCTCTAGCCATGACTTGGGTGGGCAAGTGGCTCCACACTGTGCCACATCCAAGTCCCATCGCATTAAACGCTGCCCTCTTCACCCGCATCTGGGATCTCTGTATTTTATTACTTGAAGAGTGAAAGTGAAATATCAACAACTGAGTTAATTTTTCTGTTAATAGATTTTTAATTGTTTATTTATGTGGTTATTTATTTATTTAATTTTTTTTTCCAACATGAGAAAAAAATATTTTTATTATTATTTTTAGAACATGACATACTTACACATGTCCCTCATACTGGATTGTAGATTGAGCCCAGCCTCTCGGCTCAATAAAATTATATCTATGTATTTTATTACTTGAAGAGTGAAAGTGAAATATCAACAACTGAGTTAATTTTTTTGTTAATATATTTTTGATTTTTTATTTATGTGGTTATATAATTTTGTTTTTTTTTGCCGACATGAGTAAAATTTTTTATTATTATTTTTTTTAGAAAGTGACATACTTACACATGTCCACATGTCCCTCATACTAGATTGTAGAATGAGCCTCTAGGCTCAATAAATTTTTATGAATTGATTATAATTATATCATCATTATTGAAAACGTTTATTAAATGAGGCAATTAACAATAACATACTTAATTTAATAGCTAATCATATTAAAGAAAAATAAATTAAATTATTTTTTAAAAATAATAAATTTAAATTTGTAATATTTAATTATAGAAATTTGGTAATTTTTTTTTTTGTCAAACTCAAAATAATATAGGTTTGACAAAAACTCAATGCAATATCCCTAACCCTAACATATAGCAAGGATAATAATATAACGTGGTTAAATGATCTCGGCCTCCATAATAATATAACGTTTTTAAATTATTTTAACCTCGCAAATTTTGAGCGAATAACATCGTCAAAAAACTTTAAATGAGTGTTATTCTCAACGGAGTTGTCTTTAGTGAGACTTTTTGGAGTTTTTGAGTTTCCGGTACCAGAATCCAACGCTAAGTTTTTAGATGAAATCTTGCTCTCTATTATTTAAACTAGTTTTTTGACTGTATGTATGGATTCAACACCCTCAAAAACCCTAAGAGCACTTCGATTATGCAAAGTTACCCATCAATCTTGTGATTTGAATGAATTCCTGCTGGATTTTAAAGAAACTATAGTGGAAAAATCCACCGAAAAAAATTCCAAAAAGTCACACTAAATACAACTCGATTCTAAATGACCTAAGCCCCATGCACATGAGAGGCTAGTCTTAATGAGCCATGCCAAACACCGCTATCATCCTCGTGTGTATAACAATTTTTTTCAAATAAAATAGTGGACAATATGAGCGTTCTCACATATCTTTCTACTGTCAAGTCCGTGTGCTGCATACTTGTCTTTGGGACCTTTCAAAGGGATTGAAATAGGATGGAATACTGTGTGGATTTGAATTATAATAGATGGGACGAGCCTCATGCACAAAAAGGACTCACCCTAAAGAGCCATACTATTACCAACTTTCACCATCAGCGCTATGTGTATAGCGTTTTTGGAAAACATTTTTCTCCACTCGTGTAGAAATTAGTATACACTAAGCATGCATACATCCAGATTCCCCTGATCTCACAATATTTAACTTCTTGAAAAATACAGAATCATTTCACTATTAATCTTTTGCGGAAAATTAATTGCACACACATGTGAAGCATAAATAAAAACAATCGCACATGACACAGTTGTTTAACGAGAAAGCCTGAAGCTGAAAACCCTAACTATCATATATTATGTATCATGGAGATCATGTAACAATCCTCATACAAAGCTTAGTACATCAAGCTCTCAGTACAATACAATCGTCACACTCTAATCAGGAAAAATATGCAAATCCATGCGCCGATCTTTGCCCCCTACTAGCCTGCCTCCACTGCACAATCGCTGTTGAACAATAGCTCTGAATGAATTCAAATTCCTCTTTCCTTGACTGCGCAATCCTCATTGGCAACTCCAATTTTTGTGTGATGCAATCAATGCATCACTATAGTCACAACAGATAGTCCATCTTTCCCTTTCACCTATCTCTCCACTGGGTCTCCATTGGAACTGCCATGCACTGTAGCTAACTTATGTATTGTTCAGTTGATTAATGAGTTATTATTTTTGAATTAATTAACTAATTAATTCACACCACTCTGAGTAGTGTATCATTCAGTTAGACTAGATACAACTAGCTCAACTGAGTCTAACTGAGTTAAACTGAATACAACTCCATAAACTACTCTTCCAACTCTGTCATAACTTTTCCACTTGAGTTCTAACTGAGTCCTCCATGCATGAACCACCAGTTACCCTTGGGAATTGCGTAATTCCCTCAACCCACTAATTTTCCAAATCTGTGAACTAAAATTAAGTGTTCCAAGAGAATAAGTTGTTGTTTATTGTCAGATTATTATTAAGAGATAATAATAATCAACACTTCTATTTTTAGATCGACGATATATAAATAGACTTTGCCCAATATTCTAAAAATATAATTTCAACCATTTTTCCAACTTGATCAACCATCCACAAATGGCATCCTACAACTTCTGAAATATGATCACCATGTCTAAAAATAGACTTGCGCCAAAAATAGCCTGCGGGCCCACTTAGTGAAGGCGACACTTTTCACTAAGCTCATCATCTTGTTGAATCTCAACACTCCCTCTCAACAAGATAGGGATTATCCTTCACCCCAATCCTGCCTCTATGGTATTCAAATTTGCTCCTAGTGAGCACCTTCGTCAGAATATCTGCATCCTGATCCTCTGTAGGAATGTACTGAAGCAACATGATCTTCTTCTACACACAATATCTGATATGATGATACCAGATATAAATATGTTTAGATCTATCATGAAACACAGGATTAACTGAGAGTTTAATGAAACTTTGATTATCACAATGTATCACTGTGGGATCTAAATGTGAGCCGAACAAACCGACCAGGATCTTCCTCATCCAAATAGCGTCACATGCAGCTTGACTTGCTACCATGTATTATACTTTCGCTAAACTGAGTGCCATGGATCTTTGTTTCCTACTGTACCAAGAACATATCGTAGATCCGTTACTGAAAATCCCTCCTGATGTGCTTTTTCTGTCTGTTGGGCTTCCTGCCCAATTTGCATCTGTGAAGCCATGCAACTTCACCTCATATGTTTGTCTGTACCATAAACCATACTCAGATGTGCCCCTGAGATATCTCAGGACATGATTGCCTACCTTCCAAAAGAGCTTGGCAGGCTTAACCATCGCTTGTGAAAGCTGGTTCATGGCATAGCATATGTCCAGTCTTGTATTGACTAAATACATGATCGAACCCACCAACTGTCGATAAATAGTGGCATCTACTACCTCTGCTGATGTAGCATCCACTTTCTTCCAATTTCCTAGAAGAGGAGTGTCGATAGGATTGTAGCCTTGCATGTGAAACTTCTCCAGTGTCTCTCGGGTATACTTGCCTTGAGACAAAAATAGTTCACCTTCCCGCTGCCATATTTCCAATCCAAGGAAATAATGAAGGAGGCCCAAATCCTTCATCTCAAACTGCTTTGCAAGATCTGCCTTGCATGAGTGTATGAACTACTCATCACTTGTTAGTATTAAATCATCAACATAAAGAAAAATGATTAAAAGCTTACCCTCCACCACAATCTAGTACAGGTTTGCATCTGCCTCACTCTTGGTGAAGCCAACTCTAGTGAAATAGCTGTCGATCAGAGTGTACCAAGCACGTGGTGCTTGTTTCAGCCCATACAACGCTCTTTTGAGTCTGCACACATGCGATTCACTGCTGAAGATCTCAAATCCTTCAGGTTCCTCAATGTACACCTCTTCCTCAATGATTCCATTAAGGAATGCAGTATTCACATCCATCTGATGAATTTGCCAACCCATCTGCGCTGAGAGAGCAAGGATGGTCCATATGGAAGAATACCATGCAACATGTAAAATGGTTTATTCACAGTCAATCCCCTCAATCTGTGAGAAGCCCTGGGCAACAAATCTTGCCTTATACTTCTCGATGCTCCCATCAATAGCTTGCTTTACCTTGTAGATCCATCTTGAACCTACAAATAATTTTCCCACTGGCCTTGGAACAATCTCCCAAGGACTGTTTCTGAAAATGGAGTTATACTCCTCCACCATGGCATCTACCCATGTGGGCTCCTGCACTGCTTCTTCAAAATAAGATGGCTCTGTCACGATACACTTGCTCATAAGAGCCATGTATCTAGTAAATCGGTCAGGTGACTGTCTTTGTCTGCGCTGTGATGTATGGACTCCAACATTCTGTGTCGCATCAAGCTTCAGTCTCTCAGCTTCTTTGGTACGCTTTCTGCCTTGTATGATGTTTGGTTCTGCATGAGTGGACACCTCCACTCCATGAATCTCCTCCTGTGGCTGATCCACATCTAGAGGCTCATCTTTGGGAACAAGAAGTTCCTCCTCTGCATGCAAGTGTAGCTCCCTCTCAAGTGACAAATTCATGGGTTTCACCTCATTGAATTTTATATCTCGTTGCACCACAGTCATCTGACTGTTTGGAAAATACACACGATAATTATGGGGTGTTTTTGTGTACCCCACAAATATCCCAACTTTTGCAGTCGGCTCCAGCTTCTTCCTGGCATCCTTTGTCACATGAATGTAAACAGATGAGCCAAAAATCTTCAAATGAGAAATATCAGGCTTCTTACCAGTAAAAGCTTCTTCAGGTGTACTCATGCCAAGTACTCTATGAGGACAACGGTTTTGCACATAAACCACAGTGTTGCATGCTTCCGCCCACAAGTGCATCGCTACGCCCTGGTCATGCAGCATTGCTTGTGTAGCACCCACGATCGTTCTGTTCTTTCTATCCGTGACCCCATTCTACTATGGGTTATGAGGCACTATGAGTTCTCTTCAAATTCCTTCTTTGCTACAGAAGTTTTTGAATTCGTCCGAGATGTATTCACCACCATTATCGCTCCGTAGAGCTTTCACTTGCTTCCTCGACTCCTTCTCCACCAATGCTTTGAACTCACAGAACTTTGAGAACGTTTCACTCTTCTTCTGCATGAAGAAGATCCAGCATCTACAAGAATATTCATCAAAAAATATAACATAATACCTGTGTTTTGCTGTTGAAGCAACCGAGAAAGGTCCACACACGTCTGTGTGAATTCTCTCCAGGATCACCGAAGCACGGTTCTCCTTCTCATGAAAGGTGGTCTTCACAAACTTACCCATAGTACATCCCTTGCACTGATTTGACTACGAAAGAGTACCCTTGGGAAGTCTAGTAGAAATCTACTGCAAAATCTTCAAAGCGCCATGGTGAAGATGAACCAATCTCCTGTGCCATAATTTGCCCTCATACCGGCTCACCACTTCTTTTGCTTTGCCCACCATTGCAGTGCAACCATCTACCTCCAGCTTGTAGAGATTCTTAATTCGAACCACTATCTTCTTAGTTTGACCCGTTTTTTTATGTCGAAGGAAGGCTTTTCCCTCACTAAAAACAACATCATAATCTTTGTCTTCCAGCATTGCGATCGAGACCAAGTTCTTCTTTAGACCTGGAATGTGCATAAAATCCTTCAACAAGAATGGATTACTAGAATCCCTCTCAAAGGTAATGGTCCCAATGCGAGTCACATTATACTGACCATCGTCACCCATCTCTATATGCATCTGGAGGTCCTTCTCCTCCAAGTCACTAAACAACTCCTTGTCTCCCATCATATGGAAAGACGCACCACTATCAAGATACCACACCGATCCCATGCAACTTGAAACCAAGGATGCGATAAAATAGAAATCAAGTTCAAATTGCGAGGCTAAGGCCTCTCTAGCTGCAGCTCTAGAAGCCTTCTTGTTCTTCTTCTTTTGTGGGTAGTTAGTGGCGAAATGCCCATGTTTGTGATAGTGAAAACAATTCACTTTGGAAAAATCCTGCTTCTTTCCTTTACGTTCAGATTTTGAAGGAAATTTATTCCTCTTGCCTTTGCTTGCTTTGGTAGCCAAAGCACAATTCTCTTCATCTTCATTCTTTGATGAAGATCCATCCCTAGCACCCCGCCTTATCTCCTCCTGCACAAGATCTGACCAAAGTGGCTCCCATCCCGACAGTTTCTCCTGTCCATTGACAGAGTCTTCGTAGCTATGAAAACTCTTCAGAAGCCCAAGGAGAGCTAAGCTCACCAAGTCTTCATCATCAACAGTAACCCCCACACTTCCTAGTTCATCCTTGCAGTGGAAAAACTTCGTAAGGTATTTTGGAATACTGTCGCCCTTCTCCATTTATATTTTTCTGAGCTTGTCTTTAAGCGCCAACTTCCTCTGGTCACTTCTGCTTTGGAACAAATCTGTCAAAGCCTTCCACATTAACAATGGAGTGGCTTTCTCGTGAAGTCTGGACACAATATGGTCCTTCACACCTTCCAACATAATTCTTCTCGTCTTTTCTGTCTTCTTTTGCCATTCGTCAAGTAATGCAGCATCGCTAGATCCCGGCTTAGGAATATCGCTATTGATGAACTCCTTCAGTCCATTATCCTCCAACACCGCCTCCATCCTCTCCTTCCAGGCTATGTAATTTGATCTCCCATCAAGGGCATACTCCAATCACAACCCATTGAAAGCCATTTCAATGTATAATCAAATTATGCACCGAGAATCTTCTGTAGCAAATTCGAATTTTCCACCAGCACAATGTTAGGTCCCTATATCACTAGTATAGTCCCTTATTATTGTTAGTGTAAACCCCTTATTGTTATTATTGTACCCTTGTAACCCCCATTTTTTTATTATTGTGCCCTTAAATTATTATTGTTAGGTCGGCTAGGATTACATTGTGGCCCACTAGGATTACATTATGGCCCCATGGAATCCTATATATAGAAAGGAGGTTTTGTAAATTGCATCATCCAAGAATTGTTCATTCATGTAATGTATTGGAGGTTTCCCCCTTGAAGTGGCTTATTTATAAGGCGTTGATATCTCTTTTATTCTCTTTTTGGAGCTGGTTTCCCAACATTTGGTATCAGAGGTTTGGATTCTAGGGTTTCGCTGCTCAAAACAGGTCATCGTGGAATTTTCGCTATAAATTTTTTTCTACGAAGTTTCAGAAGCTGAAAATTTTAGGGTACGAAGCCGAAATCCTCAGGAAGAGTTTCTAAAAATTTCAGAGCTTGATTCAGAACATCTTCAGAGATATGATCTGTGGAAGTTAGGTCCTTTTTCAGGCTCCTAAACAGGACATTGTGGAATTTGTGCTATAACTGTTTTTATACTAAGGTTCAGAATCTGAAATTTTTATGGTGTGAAGCTGAAATCCTAAGGAAACTAGTCAAAAAATTTCAGAGCTTGGTTCGCAATATTTTTGGAGATATGATCTGTGGAAGGTAGTACTTTTTCAGGCTCCCGAATTTCATCGCAAAAAGGTGATCATGGGAAAATTTCAATAACTCTCTCTCTGAGAATCGGATTGGAGTTCCGTAAAAAGTGGTTGCAAGTAAACAGAATTTAGTTTCTTGGCTATCAATTTTAGAGGCAAAGGATGAAACAGTCACATGTGGCAAGTCGTACAAATATTCTATACTGAACAAGTCCATAATTAGGTCATTGTGGGAGATTGGACATAACTTTGTCTTGGAGAATCAAAATCAAGTCAGACCTGTGGCATTCAAAAGAGAATTTAGAGGGCTACTTCAGTGCTGAATTTTAGATATTGAAGAGCTACAATCACAGAGATAATACAATTTCAATATCGAGCTCCTCAAAAGCAAGTAAAAGGTGTGTAATTTTTTTCCGAATTGCATAAGTCTTGTTTGAAGAATCAAGTTGAATTGATTGCAAGGGAATATTGTAGAATAGATATCGGTATTGGATTATAAAATGGCCCCTAAAAAGAATTCAACACCTATTAAGCCTTTGGAAAGCTCTACTATGACTCATGAAGACGAAGAATGGCAACATGACATATCAAAATTACAAGCGCAAGTGCAACAAATTTCGCTCTCGCAAAGAGCAACAAAAAATGACATGGAAGTTTTGAAGAAAGACGTGGAATCTAAGATAGATGGCATGGAATCTAAGATTGATGGCATGGAGGCTGGGATGGAATCTAAGATGGATGACATGGAAGCTAAGATCGATGAGAAAATGGAAAACATGAAGAATGTTCTAAAAGCAGACATGGAAGGTTTGACAAAGTTGATACAAGAAAGGTTTCATAATGGTTAAAAGATAGTAGAAGAACCTCATGATGAGAACAAAATAAATGTTAATCGTGATTTCATAAACTCTAATGTTGGCGGGAAGAACCACCATATTCCAAAGATGGATATGAGGAAGTTTGATGGAAATGATCCTGTAACATGGATACTACAGATGGAGCAATATTTTGATCTCCATAACGTGCAAAACACACAAAATGTATGCATTGCAACTTTACATTTAGAACAAAATACATTTGTATGGTATCGATGGCTTTGCTACCGTAAAAAAATTGTCACTTGGTCAATTTTTACAGAGGAAATGATAACACATTATGAGGATACAAAGAGAAACACCTGCTTTAGCCAATTGATAAATCTCAAACAAAAGGGTTTAGTGGGGCAGCACATTGAGGACTTCCAAAAATTGAATATAAGGGTAATTGATATTCCAGAAGAACACATGATTGATCTCTTCATAGGCACTCTAAAGGATAACATCCAACATGAAGTTTGTGTTTTGGAACCTGATTCATTGGAGAAGGCATTAAGGTTGGCAAGAAAAGTTGAATGTAAAATTATGGCGACAAGGAAGCCTACCACTCAATTCTATAAAGAAGGAAGTGTTGCTACGCCTAGATTTCCACAACCTACAAGGTTGACACCACAAAAATTGGAAGAAAAACGAGAAAAAGGGCTTTGCTAGAGTTGTGATAGCAAATACACTAAAGGTCATAAGTGTGCTGAAAAGAAATTATTTTACATAGATTGTGAAGAAGAAGAAGAAAATGAACAAGAAGAGGATATACACTAGGAACCGGCCCTAGAAGAGGAAGAAATGAATCCGACCATATCATGTAATGCACTGGCAGGAATTACCACTCCTCAAACTCTCAAGATAGAAGGACGGATCAAGAAGAAAAAGGTAATAGTGTTGATTGATTCAGGTAGCACCCATAATTTTATTCATTGTAAGGTAGCCAAGGAATTAAATTGTTTCCTATACCCAGCACCAGAATGTCAAGTGATGGTTGCAAATGGAGGAACTATAAATTGCTTTTGGAAATGCCATAATATCAAGCTAACCATGGGGGAATATGTATTGAATAGTCCAATGCTTTCCATTCCTATGGGAGGTGCTGGTGTTGTACTAGGAGTACAATGGTTACAATCTTTGGGGACGGTAGCTTTTAATTTTCAAGAAATTTTCTTGAAATTTTTTTCAGAAGGAAAGGACGTTGAATTACAAGGTATTGCAGGGAATCCAGGAAGGATAATAATCTCTAATGTCATGACAAAGCTTCTAAAGAAATAACAACAAGGCGTAATTGCACAATTATGCTCACTAGAAGTTCCAACATCAAAATCATCTATTCCTGCAGATCTTCAACAAGTCTTGGACAATCATTCCAAGGCGTTTGAAACTCCCAAAGGACTCCCACCTATTAATGATCATGATCATGCTATTCATTTGATTCCAGGAAGTGTTCCTCCAAACATCAGGCCTTATATATATCCTTACGTCCAGAAGAGCGAAATTGAACGTATGATTGCAGAAATGTTAGAGGTGGGTATAATTCAACCTAGTTAAAGTTCTTTCTCTGCTCCTGTAGTATTGGTACACAAGAAGGATGGATCATGGCGAATGTGTCCGGATTATAGGGAGCTCAATAAGCTCACCATTAAAGATAAATTTCCCATTCCTGTGATTGATGAATTATTGGATGAATTACATGGAGAAATTTATTTTACCAAGTTGGATCTTCGTTCGGGATATCATCAAATTAGAATGAAGACTGAAGATATTCCAAAAACAACATTTCAAACTCATGAGGGTCATTATGAATTTTTGGTCATGCCTTTTGGCCTTACCAATGCACCTTCTACATTTCAAAGGTTGATGAATTCCATTTTCTAACCCTTCCTTAGAAAATTTGTGCTAGTATTTTTTGATGATATATTAATCTACAGAAGGTCTTGGAAGGATTATGTTGAACATGTTGACAGGGTGCTCAAACTATTGCAGGAGAAACAATTATATGCAAAAACATCCAAATGTTTCTTTGGAGTACAAGAGGTGGAATATATGGGTCATATTGTATCTCATGAGGGTGTTAAAGTAGACCCTAACAAAATTAAAGCCATTAAGGAATGGAAAGTCCCCACAACCATAAAGAAGTTGCGAGGATTTCTCGGGTTAACAGGGTATTATCGCAAGTTTGTTAAGAATTATGGGAGAATAGCAGCACCTCTAACAACATTATTGAAGAAAGATGCATTTTCATGGACTCCTGAAGCAACTAAGGCCTTTGAACATCTTAAAGAGGCAATGTGCCTAGCGCCTGTCTTAGCTACGCCGGACTTCACAAAAACCTTTATTGTGGAATGTGATGCCTCAGGAAATGGAATTGGTGCTGTTTTAATGCAGGAAGGAAGACCCATTGCTTTTGAAAGTCGTCCAATCAAAGGAAAGTATTTACGGAAACCTATTTATGAGAAGGAAATGTTAGCAATACTGCATGCACTAAAGAAATGGCGAACTTACCTAATGGGAAGACACTTCAAGGTAAAAACTAATCATGATAGTCTTAAACACTTTTTGGAACAAAGACTATCTTCAAAAGAGCAGTAAAAATGGGTCACAAAGATGTTGGGTTATTACTTTGAAATAGTCTACAAAAAAGGAAAGCTTAATGTTGTTGCAGATGCACTCTCAAGAAAGAATGAAGAGGTGGAAGCATTGCTTTGTGCCATTTCTATTATCCAACCAGATTGGATAACCGAAGCAAGAGATGCATGGAAGAAGGAAAAATATGTATGGACACTCATTCAAAAGTTGCAGCAAGATCCTAGTACATCTGATACATTTAGTTGGAAAAATGATTCCTTATGGTACAAAGATCGCTTATATATTTCTAATAATTCCCAACTAAAACAAAAGATTCTTCTGGAATTGCACACTTCTCCTTTAGGAGGACACTCGGGATTTTTAAAAACTTACCACAGAGTGAAGAAAGAATTTTTTTGGGATGGGCTTAAATCTGATATTCAAAAGTTTGTGACGGAATTTTTGGTTTGCCAACAGAATAAAGTTGAGACAATTAAGACCCCGGGACTTCTACAACCTTTATCCATTCCAAGTGAACGTTCGGAGGAGATTTCAATGGATTTAATCACAGGTTTACCTAAGTCCGAAGGAAAGAATGTCATCATGGTGGTAGTTGATAGACTTACCAATTATGCACACTTTTGTGCATTATCTCATCCATATAAAGCAAGTACAGTTGCTACTACATTTATGGACAGAATTCAAAGGCTACATGGAAGCCCAAGGGTTATTGTGAGCGACAGAGATCCCATTTTTACTGGAAATTTTTGGACGGAGTTATTTTCTTGTTTGGGTACTCAATTAGCTCATAGCTCATCTTATCATCCTCAATATGATGGTCAAACTGAGATAGTAAATAAATGTTTGGAAGGATATCTTCATTATTTTGTATTTGATAAACAAACACAATGGGTCAAGTGGTTACCTCTCGCTGAATGGTGGTATAACAGTTCCTTCCATACTGCAGCAAAAATGACCCCATTGATGGCACTTTATGGATATCATCCACCATCCATCACATCATATTTAAGAGAAAATTCGAAGGTTCAAGCAGTGGAAGATCACATCGAGCATCAACAAGAAGTTTTCCAACTCTTAAAGGATAACCTGACTTTGGCACAAAATCGAATGAAACAACAGGCAGATCAACATCGTAGCGAGAGAAGTTTTGATGTAGGAGATTGGCTATTTTTACGGCTACAACCATACAAACAAATGTCCCTCAAGCAAGCTAAGAAGGATAATAAATTATCACCAAAGTACTATGGTCCTTACAAGGTGTTGCAAAATATTGGTACTATGGCATACAAATTGGAGCTTCTTGCTTCTTCGTGAGTACATCCAGTTTTCCATGTTTCATGCTTAAAGAAGGTTATAGGTGAAAATCTTCCAGTTCAAACAATATTGCCAGAAATTTATGAGGAAGGAAAAATCCTATTGGAACCTGAAGCGGTCATGGAAACAAGAAATTGACAGCGACGGAATCGATCAATTTCAGAGTATCTCATCAAGTGGAAGAACTTACCCACTGAAGATTCTACATGGGAGGATGAGAATTTTATACAGAAGCACCCGAAGCTAGTCAAGCATTGAGGACAACACTTTTTTTGAAGGAGAAGGGCATGTTAGGTCCCTATATCACTAGTATAGTCCCTTATTATTGTTAGTGTAAACCCCTTATTGTTATTATTGTACCCTTGTAACGCCCATTTTGTTATTATTGTGCCCTTAAATTATTATTGTTAGGTCGGCTAGGATTACATTGTGGCCCACTTGGATTACATTATGACCCCATGGAATCCTATATATATAAAGGAGGTTTTGTAAATTTTATCATCCAAGAATTGTTCATTCATGTAATGTATTAGAGGTTGCCCCCTTGAAGTGGTTTATTTATAAGGCGTTGATATCTCTTTTCTTCTGTTTTTGGAGCTGGTTTCCCAACACACAAACTCACCAATTCTTCACAATTGAAATCTTCAAGAATTAACAATGCTCTGATACCATGTAGAAATTAGTATACACTAAGCATGCATACATCCAGATTCCCCTGATCTCACAATTTTGAACTTCTTGCAAAATACATAATCACTCGACTATTAATCTTTTGTGGAAAATTAATTGCACACACATGTGAAGCATAAATAAAAACAATCGCACATAACAAAGTTTTTTAACGGGAAAGCCTGAAGCTAAAAAACCTAACTATCATATATTATTTATCATGGAGATCATGTAACAATCCTCATACAAAGCTTAGTAAATCAAGCTCTTAGTACAATACAATCGTCACACACTAACCAGGAAAAATCTGCAAATCCATGCACTGATGTTTGCCCCCTGCTAGCTTGCCTCCACTGCACAATCCCTGCTGAACAATAGCTCTGAATGAATTCAAATTTCTCTTTCCTTGACTGCGCAATCCTCATTGGCAACTCCAATGTTTGTGTGATGCAATCAATGCATCACTATATTCACAACAGATAGTCCATCTTTCCCTTTCACCTATCTCTCCACTGGGTCTCCATTGGAACTACCATGCACTGTAGTTAACTGTTGTATTGTTCTGTTGATTAATGAGTTATTATTTTTGAATTAATTAACTAATTAATTCACACCACTCTCACTAGTGTATCATTCAGTTAGACTAGATACAACTAGCTCAACTGAGTCTAACTGAGTTAAACTGAATACAACTCCATAAACTACTCTTCCAACTCTGTCATAACTTTGCCACTTCAGTTCTAACTGAGTCCTCCATGCATGAACCCCCAGTTTTCCTTGGGAATTGCGTAATTCCCCTCGACCTTTGAAATTCCAAATACGCACCATGAAATGTTGTATTCCAAGAGAATAAGTTGTTGTTTAGAGTCTGATTATTATTAAGAGCTAATAATAATCGACATGCATCTATTTTTAGATTGACGATCTATAAATAGACTTCGCCCAATATTCTAAAAATGGAATTTCATCTATTTTTCCAACTTGATCAACCATCCACAAATAGCATCCTGCAACTTCTGAAATATGATCACCATGTCTAAAAATAGGCATGCTCTAAAAATAGACTTGCGCCAAAAATAACCAGCGGGCCCACTTAGTGAAGGCGACTCTTTTCACTAAGCTCATCATCTTGTTGAATCTCAACAACCCGAACTTTAGCCGGTTTGACTACTACATGAAGGGCACTTTTAAGACATTTTTTTAAGACAATAAAAATCTTTTTTCTTAAAAAGTCAGTTTTTATTTTAGTCATTTTAAATTAAAATTTAATATCAATTGAATTTTCTTAAATATAAAATTTAGGACAAAAAGAGTTTGAGACAAAAAATTTTCTAAGAGGAAACTTCATATTTAAGACAAAAACAGTTTGAGACAAATTTTTTTTAAGAGAAATCTTTATATTTAAGACAAAAACAAATTAAGACAATATTTTAGGACAAAATTATATATTGAAGAGAAAAACAATTTGAGACAAAAATATTTTAAGACAAAAACAATTTAAGACAAAACTTTATATTTAAGACAAAATTCGTTTTAGTCAAAAATATTTTAAGGAAAAAACAATTTAAGACAAAAATATTGTAAGACAAAACTTTATATTTAAGACAAAAATAATTTGAGACAAAAATATTTTAAGACGAAACTTTATATTAAGACAATGGTAATTAAGTCGAAATTCATTTAAGACAATTAAAAATTAAGAGAAAACCATATCAATTGAAGACAATATTATCTAACATGACTTACAAAATTGACTCTAATAGTGCACCCTAAGTCTACCAGCACGCAAGCTACTACTGTGTCACGTTTATATCGAGGTTGCTATTTCACTTATCATTTATGTTATCTTATATAAAGACAACAATTTGTTGGGCTCTTCGTTTTGGTGGGGTCACTGACTCTAAAGAACACGAAAATTTTCCTGGCAAGATTTCTCAGACATTAATCCCTCTTATGTCCCTTCAACCTCTATTTATACGAATAGAGACAATTTTTCTGTCATTGAATTCAACACTACTACACGGAGGGGGCTTTTAAGTCAAAAGAAATATTTTGTCTTAAAATTTTTGATATGAGGCACTATTAAAAAAGGTAAAAGTAAAGGATTAGGGTTTTGTCCTTATGTTTTTGAAGGGTTCTTCAGGAAACAGAGCGAAGGAGGTAAAAAAAAACTGACGGGTTTTAGGGAAATCAACGCCGAGAACATAAGTTCTTGGTGAGAGGAGCGATGGAGGCACTTTCACTGAACATGGATAGGAAATAACATAGTTGGATTACTTTTCAGGGTCTCCATCAATAGTGTTTTAATTTGTGTTTTTTGAATGTTTCATTTATTTTGAACGCTACTTCTATCTGTTGGTTGCTGCTATCAATACATTTTTGTGTCGAAACTTATGACAGTCATCGACAACATGGATTAGATTCTCTTAAAGGATGGTGGAGACAAATTACAGAATATCCGTTGGTAGACAATATGTCTACTTTAAAATATCGACGACAAATTTTGCGAGAAGCAGACGCTGAGGATAAAAGATAGGATTGTGGAAGCATTAGTCACAAAATTCACAAGGGAAATAATTTTTGTTGTAAGTGTGGAGGTAGATGGATTAAATGTAGCATTTACTAGTGCAATTACTTCCTATTAAAGGTCTTTGGTATTATTTTGGTGGATATATAGTCTTTTACATTTACGTTAATATAGGACTCGCTAAATATTATTAGGAACAATATATCAAGTGCATAAAAGGAGAAATGTTTCATTATTTCACTATTGCATTGTTGTACATTATAGTTCCACATACTTATGAAATATAAACTGTTGAAAAGCAGGTATCAAAATCCTTGATACATGTAATAGGAAGTACATAATCTACGGTGCATGGAAGGAGAAACATTTCATTATTTTCAATGTTGCATTCCTGTACATTATAGTTCCACATACTTTTGAAACAAAAAAAATTCGAAAACCGGGAATAAAATCCTTGATACATGTAATATGAAGTACATAATCTACAACATCATCCTTGAGAAAATATTTATTCAGCATGCTCCAAATTCCAAAAGGCATCATGTTTTCAAAATTTGTATGTTTTGTTTAAAAAAAAATTGTTTTCCTTTTCCATTTGTCTAATCCTCCAAGCTTCATTTTTTAAACTTTGAAACAAAAATGGGTGCACATAATCCAACTGTTTCCCATTCAAAATCACAACATGATAAAAATACTCGAGGATTTTTAAAATTTCCATTCAAGAAATCAATTTTTACATCTATTTGATGGAATTTCGAACTGTTCTGAGTTTCCAAGGCAAAAGTGTCTAATTGGTATCCCATTTTGTCATGGGGTGGGGGGGGGGGGGGGGGGGCAGGAGGCAGGGAAGTATCCTCATAATTGACCCCTTATTTCTATGCAAAATCTTCACATGCTTCTACCCAGTCATAGTTGAAATGTCACTTTATACTTGTTCTTGAAGACCCACTTGCAAGCTATTGGTTTGGTTCCCAATGGAGGATCAACTAGATTCCAAGTGAAATTATTTATCAAAACATCATATTATTTCTGCATGAATTCTTTCCATTCATCATGAGAAGCGACTTCTTTGAAGGAAATTGGTTCACGATATGTAGATAAATTTAGTTCACAATCATAAGAAGCATCCATATCAACAGGTGAATCAAGATCTTCTGCATCACCTCCATCCTATCTAGTTTGGATTCTTGTTGTTGTCTTTCCAACCTCATCAGGACGAGCAATTTCGAGTGTCTTTCTTGGCCATTTTGGAATATCTTTCTGAGATGGCCCAGGCTACTTAGCTGGTTGATATGGGGTTGAATAAATATTTAGCATCCCAATTTTTTCAATCATATCACTCAAAGTGTCATCTTGATCAATGGCTTGAGATTCATGTGGGGGAAAGAGTGTTTCGGAAGGAGATTCCACAGATTGATCTTAAGATAATGATAAGAAATCTACATTTTATGGGTGTCAAAACAACATGTTCAAACATTTAATAGTATGTTGCATGCAAATATACAACATGCAAGAAACACATAACTCTCTTCTCTCTCTTAATGTGAGATAGACAACTGTCCAACAAGTACCAAGTCAGCCCTCCAAAAGCTATCCACAAATTGTCTTTCAACTATCCACAATGAACTTAATTAAAGTCTTGACTTATATCTGTACTAGGACCAAATTTAGGCCTTATTTATTGTTCTAAAAAGCTCAGTATTCACCACATAATAAAATATTATTTCAACTCTAAGTGGGATCAAATATTATCACAAACAAGGCTTGAACTTCACCCTTAGAATGGGCTTGGGATTCATCACATAACATACTTGGACTTTATCTTAGATAAGTTCAAACTTCACAAATTCTATAGAGATGATGTTTCACTGGAGGCTTGTTCAAGTCTTGACCTAGTCACCATAGGGTTTCAAGGCAAGCTATAAAATGAGAAGAGCTATCATTTGTTGTGGGTGGAGAGAGCCAATAGATTACCTCCAACTCGCGTGAAAGCTATTCTTCTCGGTCAAACACCTCAACCTCTATCATGCCCCCATCTATAGGTATACTTATGATCTATTCCACATCCTCTAATGTAGGTGTCCTTTTTCCCTGCGGGAACACACATGTCACTACTACTCAAAGAGAGTATTTAAGACATTTGTTTAAGACAAAATAATCATTTTTTATTAAAATTATCATTTCATCTTAACTATTAATTCCTATTCAATTATTTTATTCTGATATTTTTAATTATTTTAAAATAAATGGTCTTACACGCATAACTAAACCTCTATGCACTATGTGGCTTGGATTTTTGTGTGATTTTTGCATCTAGAGGATGAGATATGTGGAAATTGAGCCCTAAATATCCTCTCAATGTATCTAAGCTAAGTAGTGTGATGGAATTATTGGGGATCTTCCCTCGATGTATCTAGGCTAAGCAACATGTTGGAGAGATTGGGGATTCGACCTCCATATTTCAACATTGATGCTATCATGGTCAATATCTACGATAAAGTCATCGAAAATGAGTGAAAGTTGTTGAATATTGCCAAGGAGACGACAAAGCTTGAAAAAAATATCATTTCCATGATTTTAAGTAAAAAATGTGATGAATTGAAGCCCAATTCCTGCAATGTGGTTCAGGTTGGGGGACATCACACCTGTGTGGCCACTACAAAGAAGATGGAATTTGGCTATACATATGGAAATGGCACAACCATATGATGTTTTACAATGAGGAAAAGGGTTTTCACCTTGAGTACATCTACAAAAAATATTTCCAATAGCTTGGGACAGATGAAAATGTTAAGCTAACAAGGATGCCCAAAATTCGGTTTTATGGGAGTCAATGGAGAAAGCCTATGATGTCAATGCTGGGATTTTGCGCAGAAACATCCATATAGGCTCCAAGCATTGAATTGAAATGTTTATTCTGGCCATGGATGTCTATTAAGGGTTTATATATATCATGGGCCTGTCTACTGTGGTTTTCAATTGGAAGACACTTTAGATGGCAATGCTCCATGGAAATTGTTAAATAAAAGAAGCCCTGCTACTTAAACCCCCATGGTTTAAGTATTTTCCGATGCTTTCAAGGTTCATTATATTAGTTGATCCTAAGGAATAGGATATGGTGATTGAGAGTGTATTAAAGGAAATGTACGAAGATGTTGTTTCGACCTCAATAAAATTTCTTCAGATACTGATATGATGGATTTTGAGGCTAAGGACAAGGTGGATGATTTGGACGCTTAAATATAGTTATGGGTATTCGGTCTTCAAGAATTTTTTTTATTTTATTTCACGCTTTTTTAATTTCACTATATTTCAATTATCACATTTACAAATATGTTTATTTAATTCTCTCTCTCCACAAGGCACCTTCCTCGTGGGGATTGTGGTGAATGGTCTTGAATAATATTCTTTGTTACTACTTGTCGAACAAAGAAGGGTTATGGCCATGGATGTCATAGTGTGATGTGGGATATAAAATTCAAAAATAAACACATTTTGGTGTTGTTACATGATAATTTGAAGAGATTATTCACATCTATGTGTGATTATTGAAAATATTTAATTAATATTTAATTTTATTTTTTCATTTCTTTGATGACAGATGAATTTTCTCAGTGATGAAATGGCATAGTTTGATCGAGTGAAATATTGGCATTGGCAACCTAATCCTGCCATTTCTTCCTATTGCAGTTTACAGGAGGTTCTTGATCCCACCATTTATTCCTATTGAAGTCTTTTCATCCAGGTTGAAGGAGCTAAGGGGGTTGAGTTGCAGGTGAAGCCAAGGAGGATGCAAGGACTACAACTTGCTCGAAGTTCCTGATTTTTCTTGTTCTTCCTATTTAAATTAAAGAATTTTTATCCCATTTGAAGGAGGTGAGGGGGTTGAGTCGCAGACATAGTCAAGGAGGATGCAAGGATTGAAACTTGCTCGAGGTTCTTCATCCCGTCGGTTCTTCCTATTTAAATTGAATCTTTTTCATCGTGGTTGAAGGAGTGGAAAGGGGTTGAGTCATATGTGCATCCAAAGGAGGATGCAAGGACTAAGGTTAAGAGGAAATGATAATGACTGGCTTAAATGGTTTTTCCTTTTATCTTAGTTTAGAAGAGTTTTAGGGTTATAATAATTAGTTATGTGACATATTTTCATGCCATAAATGGGTGTGCAGTTGGGGCATTTCCCATTCCACAGTTTTCTTGAGTGTTATCGCGCCACTATACGAACATGGTGTATGGGATGAATATTAAGCCCAAATTGAGGAGTGTCTAGCTAATCGGCCATATAAAAAACCCTCATTTTAAAAAACCCTCATTTGTGAATTCAATCACTTGCTAGGAAACATAATCAGAGGTGTTGGCTTATAAATTCCCCTTTCGAAGGCCCTTTCCATATAGAGAAGAGGGAACAAATATGGCAGGAAATAATGGTAGGGAATATGGCAATGAATATGAGTTAGGAGCAGAGAGTTGAATTGGGACTCCCCTTTTTGAGAGAAGGCATCCATAAGGGAAAATCCATTATACTAAAAAGATTAAAAGTGATATGCAATCAAATGAAAAAAGACATCTATCTTCAAACTAAAATGTTGATATGAATTTTAAAAAACATATTACAAGCGTACCTCCTTTCGACATCAATGGAGTCACTTGGTGAGTCTTCAAATGCCTTTAATCGTGTTGTATTTCTTCACCTCTACATACAACATGTAACTTCAAAATATTTTGGTACAATGCTTCGCTTCCTCCTAGAGCCACTAAATCTTCAAAGAAATGCCCTCATCAAACCATTGCAACTAATCTACTAAATCTTGGGAATTGGATACTATCCTAAACAACAATGCCAATTTGTTACCTACCAAACCTAGACTTCAAATATTACAAAGTTCCTTACCAAGGGCAACCCTATTGGAACTTGGAAAGGTTTCCCATCGAAACAACAATGCTTCCTCACTTTAGGCCAATTATTTTCTAGCACAAGGGAGGAAACCCTACGAAAATTTAGTTTCATGGTATTTATTTTAAAGAAAATGAATGATGAAATTTACAAAGACCAATGCCTATCCAATTGCGTGATGGAATAAAAATAAAAAAACAAAAGCTTTGAATATGAAAAAAATACATAATTAAGCCATTCACTAATGTCGCATAATTACTACAAAATACATTTTATTAAATTTAGCAATTATCTATTTAACTAGGATCATATAAATAATAATCACCTAGGATTGAATTTTTGTAATATAGTTAACCTAAAATACTTCAAAAACAGAAATATACCTCCAAATATGTGAAACTGTGTCCTTACACACAAAAAATTCAACTTGAAAGGAAACACACCTTCAAATACATAAAAACTCTTTCATTAGGGTTATTTCTCACCCCTTCTAACTTGCAACATCCCCAACCACCTCCTTCAAGAAGGTGTTAAATCTCAAGAATCCTTTGACCAAACCCATGTGTAACTTAGTGTTGCATGGCATGATGTCAAGTTGGGTGTTCATCTTGTAAAGCTCCCTTTTTTCTTAGATCCTTCATCCACATAGTCTTAGGCCCTAGTTTTAAGTTAGGAAAAATGATATCCATGAATGACATGACAATATCCATGAATGACTTGACAAAAAAGTGTAATCCATGTAACCATGCCTCCAATTATGTAAAACATGCCCGAATTGAAATGCATCTCTGGAGCGGGGGCATATATTTTCACAGGTGAGCGGGGGCGTGTATTTTCACAGGCGGGGGAAAATATTTTCATAGGTAAGCAGGGGCATATGTTTTCACAGGTGGGGGCAGATATTCTCACAGGTGAGTGGGGGCGTATATTTTCACATGCAAGCACGAATATTTTCACATGCGAGCGGGGTCGGGTATATTTTCACGGGTATTAGCACATCATTGAGCAGGGACATATATTTTCACAGGTTAAAGCACATGGTGGAGAGGGGGTGGGTATTTTATTCTCTCACACATTGTAAATTTAGAATGACGCCCTTGGAAGAGGGCCAAATGGCACAAAATGTGTTGGTCTAGAGGAGTTGGGCTAGGCGATACCCTAACCAACTACAGAAGGAGAGTGAACATAACAAAAGAGGGAATGGTGTCATGATGGTAGGGGGGAAAATACATGCAACACCAGAGGGTATACACTTCGTTGGAACCTCATCTCTCGTGATAGAGCCCTATAACAAGTGCGTTGGGCATTTCTCTTATGCATTTTTGGGAATATAGCGGAGCTACTATCTAATACCAGGTGCCATCCTCCTTCACTGTTGTTATATATTCAAGCTTTATAAGGGTAGGAATTATGTTATGGGTGATATATCCAACTACCACAATGTATGATTTTGTTGGATATGAAACATAATTCATTGATGGTTCACACGCATATATTGAAGCATTGGGCATGGAATTTGAAACCATGAGAGCTTAGTTCAATATATAGGGTTCACACTATTCATGTATGAAGTCAAACCCATGAAATAATTTTGTATTGAGGTGCTAGGGTCAGACGATTGATTATTTGAATGACACTGGAAGAACTAAGGGATACTTAGCAAACTGAGATAATCCTGAGTGTGTCTCATTTCCTTGCAAGATATCCATGCCTGAACCCACAATTGGCTGATAATATTGCTAAAATTAACCCTATATTTCAAAGGGAAAAGACCCTGTAGTCCGTAACATACCAACATAAAATTCACCTATGTAGTGTTAGTCTATGCTTGTCCTAATACTCTGCAATTGGAAATGATTATATTGAAGGGTGGAAGTCCTCCATTTCTAGAGGCTCTCGATTAAAAAACTAAAAAATATGGAGGAAGCTTTATGTTTATATTAACCTAAAATGCTCAGTATGCCCAAAATTGGGTGGAGTTGGGTGGAGACAAACCTATTGATCCCCTGAGGAAAGTAAGAGTGGAGATGTATATCTTTGGAGTCCCTTGTTGATCAAAGGGTGGAACTATGAATCTCTAGAGTCCCTTGTTGACCAAAAGGTGGATATGAGAATGATCCCTAGAGTCCCTTACTGACCAAGGGGTGAATATGAGAATCTCTGAAATCCCTTGCTAATAAATGGGTGGAGATGTAAATCTCTCGAGTCCATTATGGACTCATGGGTGGAGGAAAAACTACCTCTAAACTTCCTATATTAGTCTACAACCAAAATGCAATAGGAAGGGTGGAAGGGAACATACTTCTGCAATCCCTGGCTTAAACACCGAGACACATTTCATAAGCTAGGGGTTGACAATTCCATAGCTTGCAGTTGTCAATGGTTGGGATGAAAATCATGAAACCTATTCCTATACCCATCCTTACGAATCCTGATAATTATGATGCCCGAAAATCGTTCAAGACTACTCCCTTCAGAATAGGGTTACAAAATGGCACACACTACCTAAATTACATGACATTTTGATGCCATATGTAGGCATGGGTTATGTTGTATATCTAACCACTATGGAAGAAATTGTAGCCATGAACAATGATGTATGTTTAGGCAAGGAGACATGGTCTTAAACTCTGTTGTACACCTAGGTTCCATGGCCACCCCATAAAATAAGGTGCCTCCATAGGTTGAACAACCTACATAGGAGCCAAAAAACATGAAATAAGGCATTAGGTCCCCTCAACACTATGTCAACAGACTTTAGATGATGGTACCTGACACTTGAAAGAGTTCGTATTATCAGATTACTACTTGATGTCCCACATGTAGTTCATTATTTTCTTAAGAAGAAAACTGAGTACATATGGAATGATACTTTTTAGGGGCTTATTAAAATTCTATTCCAACCTTGCATATAATTCAATAAGTTAGCATACACAATTTGACAATGGCCTATACTGACTTTGTCACTGGCATTTTCTTGGCTACACTAGACTGTCAATTATAGTGTATAGTATTTACTTTATAAGTGCATGGCATCTTTAATGGTTGATCACACGAAGGTATGTTATATGTATTGGGGTAGTCTTGGAGTGTGTTGTCAATAAACCATGACAAAAATGGAAAACATGTTGCTAGAATAGCCTAGGTGGCACACATAATTACACAGTTTTCAAAATTTTGAGGAGTCTAATGTAGAGGTTGTGTAAGGTTGCTGTCAATTTGGTCTAATGCAATAACAAGGATATGAAACCCATATAATTTTCTAAGATTTACAAGTAGTTGTTACACTTTTGGAAGGGTTCCATTCTCTACCTATGAACTCGGCAAATGCCAGACTGTGGTATATTTTTCATGACCATTGGAATATATACACTTCAAGGAAATATAACTTGAGATAGTATGATGCATTTTGGGGTCCCATTGTAGTTTGTCCTCTCAAACCATGAGTGCGGCTAGAACCATGTTCTGGTGTGATTATAGCATAATGAGAAATTACAAATTTCGAGTAATTATTGTTTACCCTTAGGATCTGAAATTTTTGTAATTATTGAGGGATTGTACTTCTTACTCCTCAAAGAGTAAATTCCCACATCTAACAATAAAATTGCTATTTCTCATGACACAATTGGTGTTATATTTGTATATGAACTGTACTTGAAGTACCACCTTAACAGTGATATCATATAACCTCACCTTAACAATGATATCGGATAACCACTGTTGACCTTAACAAAATGACTCATTTACCAATTTAAGGTTAACCAAACATTCCCTTATTTAAACGCTTCACCACATCAAAACCCATGGGCACAAAACCATGGCATGAAATCCACTAATGTTGACGTTAACATAATGATTCATTTACCAAGTCAAGGTTAACTAGTGTTCTCCCCTTTAACTTGAATTGGGATAATTATCCATGTCTTATCCTTCTCAAAGTTTATAACCAAGGTATCTTGGAATTTGGCATTATTCCCCACCTTTTTAGTCTAGAATTTATTAGTAATTTGCATAGGTGACATCATCAATAGCTAGAGAAATTGCTTCAATTATTTTCCTTGGTGTAGAGGTATTTTAATTTTTAACATTTACATAAATTTTTCATTTTCTCCAGATTCTACAAACAAATTTGTAGTGGAGGAAGGAATATATATTTGTTAGTAAGTGGAGGCATCTTTATGGTCACCTATTTGAGCAAACATTGCATCATAGATCTACCATTGTAAGTGTTTTTTTTTTCCTATAATATTTATTTGGCACTCGACACCCGAGTTGGTAAGATAATTTGGACGAAGGAGGTGATCAATGTCATAGATTTGAGATGATAAATATCATAAGGCCAAACACATATGGGTTGGATAGCAAAACAAAGTAGCAAGTAACCTCGACAATATTTATATATACAAAGAAATCTCCTCTGATTGTCATGGAAGACAATTATTCATTGAAAATGAAGTGTGTCACCATGTTTATATATTGAAGGCCTCAACCACATACACAAAATATCCAAATCACACTTTAATCAAGGGGAAATTTAATAAAAATTCCACTTATTCCTATCAAGTTAAGAAGATCAACTTATGGACTTGTATAAACAATCTTTACCACATGATTAGTCTTCTTGATATCGTTGACATGTGGATTGCAAATATAGCCCGAGGAAACATATTTTACTTCACAATGTCAATAAACGCTTTAGACATCCTCATCTTGTAAGATATCCTCTGCAACTTATTATTACTTTCTTTTCTCCCCTTACCTTTCCTAAATCATAATTATGACTTCACGGATGAACCATAATTTGATTCTAGTTGGCATGCCCTTCAATTTGTTGCAAAATAGGATACACAAATGGTGGCGAGAGAAAATAAAAGAATTATCTTATTAATAATATTGCAATAGTATATTTTTCATGCACAATGAGTCACAATAGATGATGTTAAATCACTGAAACATCGTGGCATAAACATTAATGATTCTCAATGATAAAGTAGTTGAATGTTGTAACTCCAATAGTCTATTTTAACTTGAAATAACACAATTTATTTTTACCTAGATTATACCTCCACCTCAATACAAAATTTTGAAGTTCTACATTTGAAAATTCTGCCAAAAATGTTGTTGTGAACATCACATACAAGTGAGATGGGAAATTTAGGAAAGGGGTTGGTGGTTCTTGTTGGTTTTTTAGAAGAGCCACTTGAGTATATGACCTTATCTTCAACAATATTTAGCACTTCTTCAGAAACTGATATTGGTTGTCCATTAGGTTTCCATCACTCTCATATTGAAGGTGAAGGTAGAAGTCACCAAGGAAATTTCCCATAGTTGAGCACCTCCTTGCCTAGAGACTTAAATAATAAAAAAGCAATCAATGATATACCTCTTTTTACTGTGGTTCATTGGGGTGAACATGTTGTTTCCTTATAGAAAATATTTTAACAAAGTATATAATGTCTATTGCTTGTACTTAAACATATAATTTCATTTTCAAAAATTGCTCTTGTTATAATTTCCATTTTCAAACATTTCTATTTTTATTGTTATCATTTCTAAACATTGCTCTTCTTTTTTCCTTATGTTGGTTGAATTTTATGGGTTATCCATATATAAAAAAAAACAACTTCTATAAAAGAAGGAATGCCTTGAGGGAAATTGTCATGCCCTTCACAATAGACTTCTCGGCTTGCAAATACTCTTTTTTGCTTAGTTATTGCCAAAAATTACATTGCCCTCTTTTAATTGATGATCTTGGGTCTAAAAGTTTCTCGTCTTTTTTTCATCTCTACACATATTTAATCACATCTCTCCATTTTGTTTGTTTTCCAACTTGACATTCTGCTGGTAGTTTTTTTTTGTTGGGATAATTTCTCTTTGATGGGAGTCTCCATGTTTATAATGGTCATCACAAGTATTTTTTTCCTACTATCTCAATAGGATTGTGTAAAATTATTTTGTGGAATGTCATTATCATTTGCAGCCCATATATGTAGAAATGATAAGATAAGATCAGTGTATTAGTGTCCAAAAAATTACCATAAAATTAGGTCAATGGGAATGTGTTAGGTTCACTGATGTCGATACAAAGCGGGAGCACCAAAATGGGAGCAGAGGCATTAGATCCACTCATTCAAGATCCCTTTGGGAAAACTCTTGGTTGGGTATCATCAATTCCAGATTAGTATATACCATGATTTTATAGGATCGACCAAGTGTGCCACCTTCAGGAGCAAGAGACGAAGATGCAACCCATTTTCAGGTCTCCCCCATACTATGAGATCAAAGGAAACTATCATTGCTTCTATATGGATTCGAGGGACTCCCTTTCTACTATAGTTTGCTACTAGGAACATAGATTCTTAGCCCTTTTCATTAGGGGAATCTTCAGACACCTACCTCATCTCTTGCATGCCATGCCTTACCTTGGGATGAATATGTAGATTTCTAGAGGTTAGTCGACCACTAAATGGTGAGACCTTGAGTTTCTCCTCACTTTCCTCCTCTGGGAGACCAATCAATATTATCGAGACTGCCTAGGAGTTTCCAAACCATACATCAGGCCATATGTTCTCAGAGTGTTTTAAATCAGCTCTATATATATCTAGAGCTATGTGCCTCTTGTTGATTCGACTACCTCCTAGTTCAAAGTTTCGTTATTTACTCAGACTCCTATACTAGAATCACTTTTTTTGGCCTTGATATTTTATATCTATAGTCTTCAGTTTATAATGCATCTGTGTTATGTTATTTGGAATCTTCTTGATACTCTATAATTCACATGTGGATATTCTTTGGCTTTTATATGCAAGACATAAATTTTATGTTCAGGTGCTTGTTTGTCAGCCCCAAGATTAAATAAATTTTGTTTGAGACATTATTATAGTCAAAGAGGTTAGAGCACTTCTAGAATTGTATATCAACTGATAGTAGCCTTGTTTTGTTTTGTCTTGTACAATGTACATAACCTATTTCTGATCATGCCAACATTAGAGTCAAGGAGACAGAGAGTTCTGGTTTCTGGATGGATTCTTTATTCCGAGGTCAATTACTTTTATCTAATTTATGAATAACTCAAATTTTTTTTCTAAAATGTAATGAGAAATAAAAAGGGGGTATATGCAAACTTGTATGGATCATTCCAAAATTTATATGTTGATGGTTTCTTACAAAATGAAATTGCACACATTGATACTGCTTAAGCATATTTATTCTTTTCTCTTATATGTATGGTCTCATATCATTGTTAGATAAATCATTTCTTTGAGTCTTCCCTCCCATATGGTAAATTATTTGTGTTACAGTGAAACATTTAGCAGTGTAGTTGCTCAAGGATATATCATATTTTAGAAAAAAAATCTTTTGGAACACTTTTTGCGCCCATGATGATATATCATATTCGTGAGTTTGTAATTTCTTGAATAGAAATTTTTATGGGGTCATAATACAAAAGGAAGTATAATTCCTTTATCCCTTTTGCATCTCTTAGTAGCAATTTAATATGGTAGAATAGTCTTTTTATCTTAATTCAGTTAGAATAATTGGCTCTCTATTACTCTTTATGCTTTCCATCTTTTGATATAGTAACAATTAGAGATTCCCTCACACTAGCACTCTCATTTTTTTACACTGGATGTATTATTGAGTGTAGTTGACCTACTTTTATTGTCATTTGTTGGATATCAAAAAAAACTTCTTCTCTCACCTATCGTATTTAGGCTATTAGAAATACCTTGAACTCTTCAGTCATTTTGTAATGGAGGTAAGGGGTAGCAGTAGGAGAATCAATCCCTATGAAAGCTTGACAACCATTCCTCCCAAGCTCAATATTTCCCAAGTGGTGGAGGTGTAGGTGAGGGTTACAATAGGAGAAGTGGCGAAGTGGGATTTGCTTCGTCTTTGACCGTAAGATCGGTCCTTTGGGTTTGTTGCCCAAGAATATAAAATAAGATATTGCAAAGAAAAAAAAATATGGAAAGGGTTTGAGGGTCAGGGTAAAGCTCACTATTTGGAACCGGAATGTTGTGAAACCAGCTCCAGAAATAGAAGAAAAGAGATATCAACGCCTTAGAAATAAGCCACTTCGAGGGGGCAACCTCCAATACATTACATGAATGAAAAATTATTGGATGATACAAGTGACAAAACCTCCTTTCTATATATAGGAGTCCAAAGGGCCACAATGTAATCCTAGTGGTGCCACATTGTAATCATAGACGACCTAAAAATAATAATGTAAGGGCACAATAATAACAATATGGGGGTTACACAGGTACAAAAATAAAAATAAGGGGGGGTACACTAACATAATAAGGGACTAAACTATTAATATAGGGACTTAAAATGGAAGTCCAAGTTTGTTGTGGTGCTGAGTGTGCCTGCCCTGGTCAAGAGCCTAGGTTCCAAGTTTTGGTTTCCCTATGAAAATAATGCAATTTCCCTATGAATATAAGATGCCCCCTCCTTGTGAATCATAATAGGTTTTTCCTTTTGTTTAAATAGTGAATTCATTGGCCAGGTGGTAGTGGAAGCATAATGATAACAAGTCTCTTTGGTCTCCCTTCCTTTCGTTCTTACTAACACAACTAGTAGCTATCAGGATGATGATATCTTCTTGTCCTTTTGATGTCTTGGTTCTCGTTTTCTTTTCTTTTCTTGGTTCTTACAACATGGATTTAATTGGTAATAAATCATGAGGCGGAACGGATAAATCTAGCACATAAGGGCATATAGCAGAGAGTATGGTTCGTCGGTCGAAGACATTAAAATATTAGACAAGGAACATACATTCTTATGATCTGTGTTATGCCACTCATAAAGAGAGGATGAAGGTGGCAAGATAATATTTCCATGGTGAATATCATTGAAATCGCTAGGTTTATGAGGCCGAGGTCCATGACAAAGGAATTTTCTGGGACAACGAAAGAGATTTTGGGCACATGCATCTCCGTCACCTGCATAGTCAATGGAACAAATCCTAAGGATGTCTAGGCCGATATCGATGAAGGAGAGGTCAAGATTTATGAAGAATGATGGAAGAATAAAAAATTAGTAATTGAAATGAAAGTCTTTCGTTATTTTTATAGTTGGTTATTTTTTTGTTTTCTTAGGGTTTTTAAGGTTTAACGAAGTTGAAAAATGGAAAAATTTGGTATGTGAATTTTCTTTCAAAACCATGGGGATTTTGAGACATTTAGGGGCCTGTGACTTTCATTTATGGGCTAATGTTGCGATGATATAACCTCTCTTCAAGCCTCACTTGGGCTTAGATCTCCTAGTCACTGCCAATCAATTTCTAGACCTTGCTCTTACACCATGTTGAAAATTGACCCCAGTATTTGCACTTGGTTATCATGCTTATTTCATTATGGGTATCCCTCCAACAAGAACCACTTTCCAAGTCATTTATGCTAAGAGCCAGATTAGAGAATGTTCCATGTCTCTAGAATTAACAAATTCTTATTGATATGACTTTGCTAGCCATTGTGTACCACGTCAGGAACCAAAACATATTTTTTCTAATAGTAATGAAAGTATAATCAATGTTTAATACAATATAACAAGTATAGTAGATCAAAATTACCTAGCAATCGAACCTATGAATAAAACGTTGTGTAATTACAAGTATGATATATATATATATATATATATAGAGAGAGAGAGAGAGAGAGAGAGATCTAGCCCACAACAAACTCCATGCTTCAAAGTGTTTTTTTTTTCTTCGAATATGTTGCTCCCCATAAGGAATTTGAGATAGGAGGTAAACACTTTCAACCTGCACAACTAAAAACCTTATCAATACAAAAGAAAAATATTGTAATACAAAAAAATGTAGTAAAATGTCTCTTATTATCAACACTGAAACCATTGGAAGATGTCCTTCTCAAGGACTGCAAGAATGACATTTAGGGTACAACCTTCAGTCACTCCAAAATACAGGGAGATATTTTTCAAGAGAAACAAAGAACTCAAATCACGACTGTACATAGTTCAAATAATATGATTGTTTCCTTTGTTTATTTTTTTTAATGGGTAGTTCTGCCATTCCCTCTGTTCGAATTCTTGAAGTAGGGCATCATAGATTTAAGTTGTACTTTTTTTAGGATTCTTAAATAAATTCCCAATCGTTTCTTTAGCTGAACCATGTTGAGATGATCAAATAGATTTTGGGTCCATTTGTTTCATATCCGTTGGGTGTGGAGCTTGATTATCTTGTTTATTTTGTATCATACCCTTGGACCCCTGTACCTTAATGGGGTGGCAATGATGCTCGTAATTAAACGCTGGCTGGGGGGTCTAGGGGGGCGATTGCGCCTATACGGAGCACCCCCCTGGCGGGGGGTTTCGTGGGCAGTGCCCCCGAAGCTAAAAACATATGTAAAATTGTCTTGTAAAAATATAGTAATTTCTAGTCAATCTGGGCCGTTCATTAGGCGAATGATCTGATGGTAGAAGTTATGTTTAGTTTAGGGTTTTTTTCCCTAGAAGGAAACCCCTCGCTTTGTATGAGGGTATTGTATTGCGGCTGTGCATTGTATGTGTATTATCAGAGCGAGAAACAGATAGGGAGATTGTGAGAGAGAACAGAGGATATTACAACAGATCTGTTGTAGGTTGTGTCTCTTCATTTTTCTGGATAATATAAAGGACGTACTGGCTGTTCAGGGTGGACGTAGCCCAAACTAGGTGAACCACGTATATCTGTGTCTCTCTGATTTTATGTGTTCTGTGTGCTTGTGTTTTCCGCATATTTTATGTGTTTCATTGCTCTATAATATATATTTTTCTAACAATATCATCTTTGTTACCTTGGATCCACCCCTTACCTCGATTAACATGGGAGTGTGATTCAATTCCTAGATGCAAGCCATCTGTAACCTGCAAATTTTGAGCTAACACCCCTGTAACAAAGGCTGATGTGTTGTTGCCACCTTCAGAAGTTTCAATCAGAGAACCTGAATCCTCCAATATGTCACCCTGAACCTTAGTTTTTGGCATCTCATCCTTCCCTTGTAAGATTTTATATTTAATCGGTTCTTAAACAACTTCATACTTCTGCACAATTAGGCTCACTTCAGTAGTCTTTGGAATCTCATTCTTCCTATTTACGGGTTCAGTCCCATTTGTTTCTTCTTTAACATATTCATAAGTTAGCAAAGTTTCACTATCTCTATCATTGGTAGTGTTTCCAATTCCAATATTCCCATCTAAATGTTTGGTTTCCTTTTATTCTTCAATAACTTAAAATTTCTGTAGAGTTAGTCGATTCATATCACTTATACCAGAATATTTTTTTGAATCAGTTCTTGTGATTTCATTACCAGCCTTGGACTATTTGAAATTTCTTGTTTGAGGATAAAAGGTCTTTGATGATAATGTTTTTCGGAAGATGCCTTTTTTAATGATCTCCCGACAGTTATCTTTCTTGCCAAGTCCGTATCTGCAGTTTTCTTCATGTATGCATATACCCATTTCTCTTTTTGTGGTCCAAACTAAAGTCAGATGTTCTGCAGAATTGCTTTGGATCACTTTCAAATTCTACACCATCATAGCTCTTTCTCCACCCTAACTTGGGGGATTTTGGGCGAGTAAGAGGTACCTTCTTTAGCTCAACCTTTGGTGGAGTTGCTTCATGATAGAATGATGCCATGGTAAATGCTTTAAATGTCAAACTTTTCATAATAATATTTATCTCAGCTTCTTGCAGTTTCTTTATTTTAACTTTCATTTCGTTTTTCTTTGCTTCCTTTACATTCAATTTTGCATCTAATTTTGTGAAAAAAACATTACGCTTCTCAAGTCTCTCATTAATCTAAATCTAAAAACAACTCCATAAGGAGAACTGCCTGAATTTCCCTTAGAAAGTTTTTATTGAATTTTCACTTGTAGTTGAGGAAAAAATGGAATGAGCATATTCCTCTAGGTTGGAATGAGCATCTTCCTCTAGCTTTGTATTCACTTGCTTTGGAGGATTCACATTCTGGTCATGTAGATACATATTTTCAGAGAGAAAAGGATTGCAAGAAACTTATGTATCCAGTTTCACGGACATCTTGTATGTTTTAGAAACTGAAGAAGAAATAGTCTAATTCTCCTCAAAGTATGTGAGAAATGACCTACCCGATATGAGAAGCAGTAAGTGAAACTCCCACGACATTGTATGTTTTATTTATAATTGATGTTATGAAGAGAATAATATTTTGTATGTTATAAAAAGAATTCAGTGAAATCGAACATTGTATATATGGATTTTGCTTGCTGGATGCTTGGTTCTTGCCTTGATGCTTTGTTTATGCTTTACGTTCAATCTAATTACACAATTAGGGTTCCACGATGAGGGTTGCTTAAGTTTCAACATTGATGTGTTGGTGGTGATACACAGAGGTTTTTTAGATATTTCCCTCCTAATGGATGTTGTTGTTGATGTCCCAGATGCCTCGGGTATGCTTCTTTAAAGAAAATGGGAAACCAATCTAGGAGGTAGCATTAAAATGGATTTGACTTATGCTACAATCCCTGCTCATGAGAATAGATATTTGAACTTGCGTAGAGAGAAAATGAAGAGGTATCATGTAGAAGATCTTGAAGATCCTATGAATGAATTGGTTTGTTATGAATATGATCTTGGAGCTTGCACGGTGCTTTCTAATTTCACAGCCCCACGAAAAATGGGAATGTATGTTCTATGGCAGAGGACCGCTCTATGGCTATGGCTAAAGAGGACTAATGTAGCTCTAGTTCTTGTCCCCAAAGTTTTATGTAAAATGTGAACTTCAAAATCCCAAAGAAATATAGTAGCTCCTATTTGCTGCGCCTTGAAGAATAAAGGACCATTAAACCTCTAGGCATATGCTTTGAACTTCACTAAGTGACGAGGTCAATTTCACAGTTCTAATAAAAATAACGATCTATATATTTTTTCTTGATCGAGCGTGGTTAGGAAGGATGGTCTATCATTTAAGGTCACCAACATGTTTTTTGCTTACTCCTCTATTTTCTTCTTCAGAAGATCCATTTCTTGATTAAGAGAATAATGCTCAAAAGCTCGAGTCTTGGGGTATAGGAACCAAAACATCCTTATTGCAACTGTTCACATTATATTATGGATTTGCACTATTGAAATCATAATCTATTTATAAGGTATCTGCAATTGGCTATATTTTTTAAAAGAACTTGATTTTTCTGTTCTTAAAAAACTGAAACAACATTGCGATGATTCGCTTTTCTTGGGAGATCCAACTGAACCTTACTACCATTATAAAAATTTTCATTTGGGTTAAATTAATATGATATGTTCAGGTACTGTAATTTGATGATGTGGTCCAGAAATCAAATCATAGATGGTAGGAAGTCCCGACTGTCTCAAAATTAGTCTTCATGCGGCTATAGGAAATGAAAATGGAGGAAATTTGAATGCTCAATTCCAGATAGATAGGACTGAGAGATGTTAGGAGAGTCATCCTTGTACTCCTTTTAAGTACTATTGAGACAAACTAACATTATTTATGTTGATCAGTTTACAGATTAGAAGAAAAACTACCAAATGTATACCTGAGTAAGAAAGGAAGATTGAAGAGCTTACTAGGGAGTATGAATTGAAGAAAAATGAATGCCACAAGGCTTGGATGTCCCTTAATGAAGGACTGAACTCGATAACATGTCATTTCATGCTGAATGTCTAGGTGGAACAAATTGATATTTTTTTCTTTTTACATGTGTTGCACGAGTTCGCGAACGCAAGGGTGGGGTTCACGAACCCATCTTGGGTTCTCATCCCCATGTTTCGGGTGATGGAACGGGTACCTTTAAGACGAATCCTAAAGAACCTAGCTATTCTTGTAAGAACCTGGTACTTCACAAACTTAAAGCGGGTTCCTTTCATGCATCGGGTGTGGTGAACCCCGAAAAAGGGTGCTTGGCGGGTTCGTCTAAGGCATGGGGGGAAATAAAATTTAATTTTTTGTTTAATGAAAAACTAAAAAACCCTACTCGAATGTAATTTTGAAATTTTTTTAATTGGAGACTCGACATTTTGTTCATTCTCACTTTGCATTTTGATTACCACTCAAATTTCAACTCAATTTGTAGAGCATACGCCACCCATTTTCGTAGTAGTGAGCATAGTTGACAAGTATAGATGATGTTCATTTTTCACAGGTGATAGGTGCAGTGTCTAGATGGCCAGCACAACAAGAGACCAGCGGTGTTTGTGCCGTTGAAAAGTTTGTGACCAACGATGTTTCGGTGCAGTGCTGCAACAAGACAACATGTATTTCTTTCACCATAAAACAATGACTTCACATCCTAGTGAAACCTAAATAATAAAACTACCCTTCCACTTTATATGTTAAGGGAAAAAATATTGTTTTGTTATCTCTGTATACATAGTGAATCTTTAGAGCACCTCAAATAATCTTGGAACTCATTGGTATACCCCTTTGAACTCTCCTTTTTAAGATGTCAGATATACCATATTTCCATTTTTAATTTGTTTTTTTTTTTACCTGCTGTAAACAAGCACGAAGGAATTGAATTTTACTTAATTGTGAGTATATCTCTAAATGAGCAGTGCCAACCAATAATAACTACCAATTATTTTACATGGGTAGCATAAAAAAATTTATTCATTGAGAAGAACTACAAATATAAATATCTCCTATGAAAAAATAAAATTATTCAAGGCTCTATGGAAGCCTTCCATATCACATTTATCGTTATGAAAAATTACAATATTGAATATATAAATTACTACTAGAACTTACTGAGCAAGTAAAAAGTGATGCAAGTTCACTCTTATTTCAAGTATGAACATCTACATAACATTATCAAGGTGACACGAATGAGAAATAGTGTAATTGCCTCTAATTTGTCCCTCCTACTACTAACAATAGTAGAACTACAACGATACACAACAACCATCAATTAAGGCAGTCTCATGCTAAAATAAAATCCTCAATATTGTTCCCTTTAGTTGTTGCTATATTATTTAGAAAGGCACCCTCCCTCTGTGATTAACAGCTATGTTCTTTATGACTTTTGTTGTTGTTTATATTTATTTTCTGCAACAAACTTGTAAATTTTCTTCTCAACCATAGTATTAAAGCATTCTACATTTTATAGATGAATTTTCCTTTACATTAAAAATCTTTGGCACGAGGCAGTGCTAAAATTTGTAGCAGAAACCAAAATAGAAAATTAAATAATAAATGTTATAAACTAGCAGTTTTGGTGTTGGGCAGCAGGAGGTTAATTTTCTTAGGAAATGCCTACAAAGATGAGCCATTGAGCTGCATTCTCAACCAGAGGGCTTGTTCCTATGTATTTTTAATTTTAAAATGTACATATATCATGCTACTAACAATAGTAGAACTATAATAGTACACAAAAACCATCAAGTAAGGCAGTCTCATGCTGCAATAAAGTCCTCAATGATGTGCCCTTTAACAACTGCTATATTATTTAGAAAGGCACCCTCCCTCTGTCATTAACAATTATGTTCTTTATGAATTTTGTTGTTGTTTATATTTCTTTTTCTGAAGAAAAAATTTAAATTTTATTATCAACCATAGTATTAGAGCATTCTACATTTTATAGATGCATTTTCCTTTACATTAAAAATCTTTGGCACAAGTCAGTGTTAAAATTTGTAGCAGAAACTCAAATAGAAAATTAAATAATAGATATTAAAAACTAGAAGTTTTGTTGTTGGGCAGCAAGGGGTTATTTTTCTCAAGAAATGGTTACAAAGATGAGCTATTGAGCTGCATTCTCAAGTAGAGGGTTTGTTCCTTTGTCTTTTTAATTTTACAATGGACATATATCATGCTACTCTCAATAGTAGAAGTACAAGAGCACACAACAACCATCAAGTAAGGAAGTCTCATGCTACAATAAAGTCCTCAATATTGTTCCCTTGAGTTGCTGCTATATTATTTATAAAGGAACCCTCCCATTGTCATTAATAACTATGTTCGTTATGAATTTTGTTGTCATTTTTATTTCTTTTCTATAGCAAACCTTTAAAGTTTATTCTCAATGAAATTATTAGAGAATTATAATATTTATAGATGCATTTTCCTTTACATTAAAAATATTTGGAACAAGGTAGTGCTCAAATTTGTAGTAGAAATCCAAATAAAAAAATATTGAAAACTAGTAGTTTTGGTGTTGGGAAGTAGGGGGTTATTTTTCTCACGAAACGGCTACAAAGATGAGCCATTGAGCTGCATTCTCAAGAAGAGGGTTTTTTAATCTGTCTTTTTAATTTTACAATGGACATATATCATGCTATTAACAATAGTAGAACTAGAACAATACACAACAACCATCGAGTAAGGCAGTCTCATACAGGTAAGTTGTTGATTACATTATTTTTATGCATTACAAAAGGGTTAGTGGGTTATATAACGTGAATTTCTGGTCTTTTTTAGGAAACATCAGAGTACTCTGTAGATGTTTCCTATTGAATGATACAACATAAGATAATTTGTATAATTGACATTTGTATTTTTTTGTCAATAAAATTTCCTAAGACTACATTTGAGTCATATTAAGCCCAAAAACGAAATCAACACTTCTGGAGGTAGGTTTATTTGTTCAACATTTTGCATCTAATTTACAAAAATATGCCAGAATCATGATTTTGGAGTGTAGTGAGAAAGGTTGAAAGGATCTTCACACTGGAACAAAACAAAGGACAAAATATTTGTCTCAATTATACAAATCATATGTTCTTTATTTCAAGTAAATAATATAAATATACGTAATCCATAAAGATTAAGCTTCCGACAATAAAAATAAGGGGAATTAATAGCATATGAATCATAGCACATCCATTTAAATTTGTATTAGGTGAGTAGATGCCTGTAATATTTCTCTGTACATAGTTTATAGGCAACCTGCACACTATTTGTAATAGGGTAGTTGATAGGCAACCTTCACCCTATTTGTAAGAGGGCATAATGATATAGTTATGTTCCCTTGAATAATATATTTAAGTGGAAATGTTGGCATTTGTGTAAAAGGCCTATATAAATGGAAATACCTAAATCTTCAGTTATTAGTGACTTCTTATTTGTCATTATGCATGTATGAAACTATTAGCAAGATCAAAAGAACATCTTGAAACACATGGAAAAAACACCAACCATTTGTGAAAAATTTGTAATTTAAAACAGGTCATGTTAGGATTCTTTACATTCAACCCAAGACAAAGCATGTATTATGTTCGTGTTCATACCAACACCTTTTTCAAGTCAAGAGATTGAATTTATTAGAAGATATAATTTCTAAGAATCGTGTATTCTATTTTCTTGCTCATCTAACTCACTTCTTTGCAGGTCAATGTAGAAGCAGATGCATTTTTTTGTTTAGTGGAGTTGCTGATTAATTTTCTGGATCATTTTGGTCAGAAATTGGACAACAACACTGTATGTATTCATTCTACAATGGCAATAATGAAAACTCTTTTGAAAAAACATGATGAAGAGTTGTGGCACCACCTGGATGCTACAACCAATAAATTCCAATAAATTCCAGCATGAGTGCATTCCTTGGGAATGATAGCTATATAATGCTACTTTTGAGAAAGATTAAACAGTTGATTGAGACCTTGAAAATGAATGGAACATTCGTGCACTTTCTTTTGTTGATGTTGGAATATAGTTGCTAAGTTTTTGGGTAGATGGATAGGTATATCATTGAGATCTTTGAATGAGACATTCATAGGGGGGATGATAAGGGTTGTGTTAACAGTTCAAATTTGATTTTTTCTCCTAACATCCATTAGGTCAAACAATAATAGTTAATTTTAAGTTCAATTATGAATCACAATATTGGCTATTTGTTCGAGTATGAAGAAAGATGATATGAGGTTGGTTCATTTCAGTTCTTGCAGTGTTCGTCAATTGGCAGTCCTAACATATTTTTATACAATAATAGTTGTACATTAGAGCCCCATGCACCCCAAAGCATCTATGTTTTGAATTGGACCTTCATATACTTCATCTATGCAATTGTGCTACTTTTATAGTCTAACTCATTCCATACATTTTTTCTTGATTTACAAAATATGTTCGACTTTGACATTATTGCTTTTAATGAAATGCCATGTTGGATTTCTGCATGTTACAGAGCATGAAACACCCTTTCTTGGATGCATTTTTTTCTTATCTATCGTCTACTATTTCTGTGCCCTTCTATACAGGTTTTCTTCCTCTGCTCTTCTGGGTATGATATTTGATCTCAAAATTTTCACGATTAATATTTTTCTTTTATTTTTATTTTAATAAAAATTACAATAGAATTTGAAATGTTTGGTAGTAATGTAGTGTTTTTTTTGCATTTTCTATTACAGAGTGGCCACTTTAAATTAGGAAGACAGATGACTCTTCTCATGGAATTTTGTAATTATATAGGGTATTTCATTAAGGATGGTCCAATTTCAGGGCATTACATTAAGGCTGGTCTAATTTATGAACTATATGCATGCTAGAACAAATTTATGATCTGCCACTATATTATTTGTGCATATATTAAATCATACGAAGAAATTAGTTTGGTGAGGTCACTGAACATGACTAAGGAAATTGTCACTATACATAGCTGCCACACAAGGTGAGCTGACTGAACATGACAAGGGCCATTGTAATTGGACACATATGCCACACATGTTGAGTTGACTGAAAATGACTAAGGCCACCGTCATATTACCCTATTAGGTCATCTTTTAACTTCTTTATAAATTTTATTTTTATTTATGATGGATAGACATAATTACATTATTTTTTATGTAGTTTCTTCAAATTTATGCAATATTACTTTATCATTAAGGCTTCTATCCCCAAGGAAAAAAGGGTCCACACTTATACCTATTTAATAAGGGAAGAATGGCAGATATGAGTAATGTGTTTGACTTTGGCATTATTGTTTTTAATGAAATGTCATGTTGGATTTCTGTGTTACACAGTATGAAACACCCTTTATTGGATGCATTTTTTTCTTATCTATTGTGTACTGTTTCTGTTCCCTTCTATATAGGTTTTTTCCTCTGCTCTTCCGGGTATGATATTGAACTCATTTTTTTCACGATTAATATTTTCTTTTATTTTTATTTTTAGAAAAATTACAGCATAATTTGAAATGTTTGGTATTAATGTATCATTTTGTTTTTTCATTTTCTATTGTAGAGTGGCCACATTAAATTAGGAAGACAAATGACTCTTCTCATGGAATTTTGTAATTACACAGGGAATTGAATTAAGGATGGTCTAATTTCAGGGCATTACATTAAGGTTTGATTTAATTTCTAAATTCTATGCATGCCAGAACAAATTTCAGATATGCCACTATACCATTTGTGCATATATTATGATCATACGAAAAAATAGTTTGGTGAGCTCATTGAACATGAATAAGGACATTGTCATTGTACACAGCTGCCACACATGGTGAGTTGACTGAACATGACTAGGGCCATTGTAACTAGATACAACTGCCACACATGTTGAGTTGAATGAACATAACTAAGGCCACCTTGAGGCCATATTTTCACTTCTCTATAAAGTTTATTATTATTTATGATGGATAGACATAATTACATTATTTTTTCTATAGGTGTTTTACATTGATGCAATATTACTTTATATCTTGACTGTCTAAGAAAAATTTCACATGTGGTTTTAGGCATAAACAACAACAATTCTATTGATCATGGTCGACAGTTTAAGGCTTTTTATCCCAAGGAAAAGATGGTCCACACTTATACTTCTTTGGAAGTGTAATTGTATAGCAGAATGTTAGCATTGGTTACATTGAATGGCCAAGCATATGTTGGTTGTGCACTAACCTTCTCTTCTAAAGTGCAAGTTAAATATCAGGACACTGTTGAATCTCATTTTTTATCGTTACTTATACCTCTTTGGAAGTATAATTGCATAGCAGGCTGTTATCATTGGTTACATTGACTAGACATGCCGATGCTAGTTGTGCACTAACCTTCTCTTCTATGGTGCAAGTTAAATATGAGGACATTGTTGACTCCCATTTTTTATCGTTACTAATAGGTAATGATAACTCTGTTGGATTATCTAAGTTGCTGTAAAAAGTTTAGGGATAAATAGGAGGGTGGCTATGCCATTTTCTCTATACCTTATCTTTAGTTGATGAGAGAAATTCCTTGAAAAAATTCATATTGATAAATACATGAAGAGTGGAAACATGCTAAACATAAACATTCAATAGTTGTGGCAAGATATTAAAGCCCTGTGATGATTGTAGTTACTTTCTTTTGTATGAATTAGATTAAATAGTTTGTAAATTATTGTATATTATTAGCTTGTTGTGTGAGGCATGCTACATGAGTGTGACATTGAGCTAACTTCATTGAGTTATTTTTATCAAGTTAAAAATTGGGGCTGCATGATTTTAGATTTTACAAAAATTACGCCATTACGTGTCGATCATTTTTTAAAAATCAATGCCTATATATGAAATTTCAAGTACTACCATAACTCTCACATAATTCTTTAAAGGGTGCTAGCTCAATGGAAGAGCACCTGCTTATAAAACAAGAGGTCGGTGGTTCGATTCCACTGTGTCATAATATGAATTAATCAATGATATTGTAGTTTATTTTTAATTAAATACTTTTAATATTTATTTATTTCAATGGTGAGATATTTCTCTAGATTCATTATTTTATATTCTCTAAAGAGACAAAAGTGATGTTGTGTTATGTTTGAATGTAATTTTGTATTGTCTCTAGAGAGACAAAATTGAAATTCCCTTTAGAGAGACAAAAATGAAATTGTCTTTGGAGAGACAAAAATGCTTGTGTCGTATATTGTCTTTATATAGAGACAAATTTTTAAGACAATTTAATTTTAAGACAATTTAATTTGAGACACCCTTTAAAGACAATATTTAACACAATAGACAAGTTTTCTTTTGTGTCAAGTTAAAGACAATTTACCTAAAAATTATCTTAAATATTGTCTTAAAGCCCCTTTGTCTTGTAGTGTTTGAGCCTTCTAAAACTTTTGTAAACCAAACTTGTTTATCAGCATTTTTCGGAGAAACACAGTCAAAATGTGAACAATATGGACTTGTCTTATAGAGTACGTACATGGAGTATAAGACGTTAATCATAATTTTTCAAATTATTATTATGGAATCTCACTTCCCATGTAAGCAAATTCTATCACTTTTTCATTTAGGCTTTGCCAATTCATGAGCAACTATCCTTTTTATATTTTTTAATGCATAAAAAACAATTTTTTTGGTCGTTCAAACGATTCTCCATAGCTGCATAGAAGTATCGTTTCATATTATAACAATCACTAAAGCTATATACCGATGAACACCATAGTCTAAGGAATTCTAAATTGTAGGAGCGTTTTACCTACAATTCAATATCGTTGTTATTTCAATTACACATTCTAAGAATAGCTACACATTAACGATTCTTATCAAAATTTAATTAGAAGGCATGCACACACATTCGCTAAGCATATTCATTCCATGTTTCATTTCGTTCAATGTGTTGTGCGGAGGCCTTCACTGTGCACCTCTGCACAACGAAAATCTTAGCATAATGGATCATGGATATCTCTGCATAATGAGTAAATGAAAATCTCTGCATAATGGATCATGGATCTCTCTACATAATGAGTTAATGACGTGATGTGTTGTGCAGAGACTTTCGTTGTGCAGAGGTGTGGAGTAAGACCACATAATGACAGTCTCTCTCCACAATGGGTTAAACATCTCAATATTTTTTCATAAGCTCCACATCATAAAAACTGGACACATCAAGCCTGTGGGGGCTCATATGCTGCCTATGGGGCCTCAAACGAAGAGAAACAACACAAAGGCGATAGAGCGAAGGAGATTACATTGAATGGAAGCAAGATGCGTGATTTTTGAGCATAAGGTTGGTCGGTAAGCCATGGTGGAGGTCAAATCGGAATGAAAGAGCGTTGTTTGAGGTTCAAAAGAAGGGCCAATGGGAACAAATTCTCACCACTGCTCCCGGCGCCTATTCCGTCCCGTCAAAACTAGCCAGCAACTCACTGCATATAAAGATTCGCCGTAGTCTAACTAGCCAGAGGAATCGCCCTGAAAATCATAGAAAATTCGATAAGATTTTCAGAAAATCCGACAAGAATTTTCTGAATCCATGTTATAACTATCAAAGTTTAATATTTTGAGTGTCCTACGGGTTTTTGATGGTGCTGAATCCATTTCAATGTCAAAATCAAGATTCAAACACTGTTTCTGCAGATTTTTTAAATTTTTTTAGCCAGTTCCGGTAATTTTGACCCGTCGGGCAATTCCTCCGGTTGTCCATTTGCTAGAGCGACTCTAAAGATTCCATTATTCAAGTTGCATTACATGGTCCCAACTCCACAGAGAGAAATAAGACAAAATCTAAATTGACCACTGCTAAATATGGAGGGTGAACCCTTTACAGGTTGAAGGATGGAAGTCATTAATTTGGCCAAAGTGTCAAATTTGGCGGTGCATGTTGGCATTTCCTTGTCTCCAACGTACCTCCAAATTTGGCAGTGAACCTAAAGTGACCGGTGCCTTGCTCGTTCATATTAAATGGCGGTATTGATGGAATACTTATGCGACTATTGATTGTTGGCACTGAACATAAAGACATAAAGTGACCAGTGCCTTGCTCTTTTGTATTAAATGACGGTATTGATGGAATACTTATGATATGGAGAAGGAAACATCGACTCTTAATTGAACGGCAACTAAATAAAGTTACCTCTAATTATACGACACACAATTGTATTCCGAATATTGTATACCATATATTATTAGTTCTTATGATAATAAGATTAATATGTATGGTTGGTGAATGGTCAATTTCATGAAAATATTTGATAGACTTGTGCAAAACTTTATATGTGTAAAGCTTTGATTGTGTAGAAAGTTCCCAAGCAATGCTCCACACACTTATTTTGTTTTATAAAATATCAATAAAATGATTATATTTCGTTTTATAACCAATCACACAACATTATATATTATATATGGACTCCCCACACTTATTTTGTTTTATAGAATATCAGTAAAATGATTATATTTCGTTTTATAAGCAGTCACACAATATTATATATGGAAATTAACATGTCATCACACAATATTATATATGGAAATTAACATTGACATGTGGACTTTGATACCAATGTGAAATAGATATTATAAAAGTAATGGTACGAAGAGGGAAAATTTGAGGGGATTTTTTTTTTTTTTTTTTTAATATTCACCCACATTTTATATAATATATAAATGACTTTTCAAACCAAAATTCAACATAGAATTACAAACGATTCCTTATGTAAACGACCCTAAATAAATTCCATACTAATCTTAATTTATATTATATGGCATTTCAAACATAGAAAATGAATATTCCTTATTTTAACGTGGATACATCAATTTCTCAATCTAAAACAAAAAATGGATACATAAAGGAATATGCTGTACTTGTATGTGACTCACTTTTTGGACCAATATGTTTCATATTAATCCCTCATAAAAGTACATAATTTTTCTTAGTAGGTTTCTTTTAAATTTACTTTACAAGAATCTTGAATTAATGGGTAACCATTTCTTTATTAATTTAGAGAATGATATTACAACCTTCCTAAAAGTTAAACGGAATACTCTTTTTCTAGAATAGTTTAATGCTAGAACTAATAGGGATAAGTGCAATAGTTTTAGTAAATTATTCTAATACCAAAACTTAAGAAATAATGCCGATCTTAAAACTTTGAAGAGAAAATAAGCTCTAAAGATATTCAAATTACTTCATATAACATTAATCTTTCTACAATGACCACTTCCCATTATGGTTCATTAGTAATGTGTTGGATCACTAGGCCATTTAACTTATGACTTGCATTCACTAGAAGCATGGAGGTGGCGTTGATTATGATATCATATTTATTCATTTTTTTAAATGAACTTGATATTTTTTTTAAAATGTAACAATTTTAGTTAAAATTTCATATAATAAAATTAATAAAGGAAAAATAATAACCAAGGTCATGGGACATGTATTCTAAGTTGAGTGTTGGGAAAAAATATCTTAGTGTGGGTGTTTATTTGGTTTATTATGGCTAAGGAAATTGGAAAATTCAAGGAAAAAAGATTTGGAAAGACAAGAGACATTAATTGGCATTTAATCTATGAAAATAATGGAAATTAGGAGAAAATGAATGTGAGAAGTCACATGTCGCATGTGAGGAGGGAAAACAAGAAAATAATGGAAATTAAAGAAAAATAGAGGCCTCGTTAATAAAAAGGCTTATGAGGATCAGTTGGTACCTTTTGTTAGTTCATTTTTGGATTTCTCTCTCTTTACTCTCCCTCTCTTTCTCACTATTGGATACTTTGAGCATTCTTGGAGCATTATAGCATTGGATCAAGGAAAGTAAAGGAAGGACAAGAAGGAAAAGGGAAGCAAAGATCAACCAAGGAAGAGCAGAGTCAACTAGCTACAACGATATTACTTGTAGTTATTGATTATCATGTATGAATTCTTTGTTATATTTGGCATGCATGGTAAATGCATGTGTGTATTTGGTTCTCTTGTTGCCATTGGAATGGGTTTTTCCAGGTGTGAGAATGGTTTTCAACCTTTCTTTTCCATTTCTGGATAGCCATGGTGTGATGGGCCCTCTTTTACTTGGTTAAGTTGGATTTACGAATGGTTTCGAAACATAGAGGGGTTGTCTGTGAAGAAGAACATAAGGCCTAGGAATCCATGGAACAGTGAAGGTGGGTTTGCGGTAAAGCCAGAGTTTGTGTACCTCAGTGGGCCTAGGAATCATCGACTGTGTAATGGCAGGATATATGGTAAATCCTAGAGGTGTGTGCCCTCTATTAGGCCTAGGAACCCTCGACTCTCGAATGACGGGGTATATAGTAAACCTTAGAGGGCGAAGTCTTAATTAGGCCTATGAATTCTTGACCAGTGAATGGTGGGATATATGGCAAAGCCTAGAGACTAGGAGACAAGAAAATTACTTACGGTGTAAGTGGGGAGATCTGGAGGCATCCATCCATTTATAGGACTAGTGATCCCTCGATCAGTATATGGTGAGATTGTGGTAAAGCCTCGTATTGTATGTTTATTATTTGGACATAAGAATCCTTTGTTGGATTGTGATAAAGACTGAGGAAACTTGGTTGGTTTTGTTGTGAGACCCACATTCATGCTTGGAACATGGAGCGAGGGCGGTTGGCTTAAAGAAACTTTTTCAACCCAATCTATGGTCGGGTGGTATGTGGAAGTCCCAGACCTTGTTGTATTTTGGACATGCAAATAAGAGCTCCTTCTCCTTTGTATTTTATGTGTAAATATACTTTTTCATATGTGCATTTTAAGGTTGTTATATCCCCATTATTTTTGTTGGTTATATGCTCATTATGAGCATGTTTTATGATAGAATTTATGTATGGATATTACCATGTTTTAATTAAAAAATGAATGAACAATGAATATATGACCAAATATATTATAATCCTACTGTTGTGATGAGGCACCAATGCTTCCTTATGAATCTAAGATAAGTATGAGACCCCTATGCTCAAATTTTCTATTATGACTTGTAGATTACATTTTTGTGACATGTTTAAGGAAATTCTTGTCATGGGTAGTAGCGGTTAGACCAAGTACCTATACCAATGATTCCATTAGTAACCTTATTCTGTTGTTGTTTATCATTCCTGAAAGTTTCATGAAGTTTTGGGAAGTGGACTGAGACATAGTCCTAAAAAAGTGGCTCAGAATTCGTGGTCGTTGGCTCAAAACTGCCTGAAAAAGTCCATAATCGCTAGCATGCCTTGCTATGAGAGTGACTCGAGCATGCATGGCTTGTCATGGGGGCAAGGGTCCAGATCATCAAAATTACAAGTTTTTTGAGGGGTTAAGCACCTATAAGGGTTGGTTTCCTCCTGGAGGGTCTGTAGCTCCCAAGGAAGATCAAATAAGTTTGTTTTTTTCGGTTCCACTTCCTTAACTATATATGGGGAGCTGTGTCACATCATGGTAGCCTCTTGTCACATTTTTACCACAGCAGATAGGTTAACTTGGGTAAATGTGGGAGGAGGGTGTTATAGAGTGCTATCAGCGCAACTTTTACTCTCTTTGGGTGGTGTTTGGTTTCCATTCTCTTTTTGTGATATTTGATACCACATAGTGGTATCAAATCATGGTTCACCGCTTGGACTAGATTGGAAGTGCGTTGGTCATGCATACATGTTGGTTGCATATGTGTTCTTTATCCTCATGGTTTATGTGTTTTTTGTGTATTGATGGTGGTGGTCATGGTTGCAGTTGTGTCGCCATATGAAAGTTGGTGGTGTTGATGTTGGATGTGTTTATCACGAGAATATGTTAGTTAGGAATTGTTTATGCATGTCAGTGCTTATATGTTGTTATGCATTCATTAACATGGTGATAGTTGTCATGCACGATTTCATGGTGTGTGGTTGGTATGGTCATGCATTGATAACCAGAAAATGGCTGAAATGATGTTTATATATTATTATGAATATGATTATACATGTATCGTGCTAATGTGGTTAATATTGCAGACAAGATATTCTCCCCTGAACTATACTGAGGTATGTTCATTATGTTATGTTTTGGTTTTATCTGACATGGTATACTTGTAGGAAAGAGATCAAACATGAATAGCAAGATGGTACACTACAGTTCAGAAGATTCTCCCTATGGATCATATGAGTAGCATGGCGTTGGAAACTCTTATGACATAGTAGACACATTAATAAATTTTATGGAAAAAATAAGAATTTTCAAAGAGGATAGTGAAAAAATCATTCAGACATAGGAGAACAAACAAAATTTAATGCAGTAATCCTTTAGAGTTTGTTAGAGTTGTAGAGGAAAGGACCCCTTCAAATAAACCATGGATAGGAGGCTAGGACTAATGGGGCATATGGTAATAGATCTAATGGTGGGAATAGGTAGGATAGAGATGACATGATAAAGGATGGTAGACTATTGGATACTCTTGATAGGAGAGGTAATGGTCACAGGTTCTCACAGGTATCATGACTACCGTCATTATCATCCCTCAAGAGGAGTGATAGGGGATGTTTTTTGGATGATTTTAAGAAAGCTAAGCCTCCTATCTTTCATAAGGATTTGAAGAAGCTGGAAGATGTTGAGGCATGGTTACTCATGATGAAGAAATTCTTTGAGTTGCCCGAGTACACAAAGAACATGAAGGCCAAAATAGTTATCCTTAGCCTCAAAGGGAAAGCAGAGATATGGTGGGAAGATTTTAAGCGGGTTAGAGACATTAGGACAAAACAATTGAGTTGGCATGAATTCAAGAGAATTTTCAAGAAGAAGTACTTGTTAGGGAGCTACTACGAGAGTATGTCCAATGTGTTTTATGAGATAAACATGGGATCGATGATAGATGAGGAGTATATGGAAAATATCCTAGAATTATTGAGGTATGTAGCATATATTAAGGATGAAAATGCCAAATTTTATAGATTTGTTAGTGGATTTCCATTATAATTCACATATCAAATTGAATATTGTTGGAGCAGGGTCCCTTAGGACCACAATTTTGGGTTAAATATTAGTATTTTTGTTATATTTGAGTTGTGTGCACTACACAAAGAATATTCAAGGGGATTTGGGGCGGGTCAAATCCCCTTCATGAGTTGTAATGGGTTAAAGGGTAAACTAGGGGTCTCAAACCACGGTTTGAGGACCATAGTATGAGCGCAAGAAAAGGTATAAATAGAAGTATAGATCGAGTTAGATATAAGTACGTTATGTGAAGAATAGAGTAATGATTGATGATAGAGATATGAAGTTGAATCTGTAGTAGTTTCTGTGTCTGCAAGACTCCTGCTGGCTGTGTGCGCAGAGACCTTAGTCCAGTTGTGTGCGAACCCCGCTGGCTGTGTGCGCAGGTAAATCTCATGAATTGTAAGGGTTTATTTGAAGACTGAATAATACATTATTAGAAAAGTTATAGGGGATTTCAGATATACTGTCTGTGTGTGCGCATGGTTAACATATGTTAATTTACCTAGGGTTTCTGATTCGCAAGACAATCTTTTTAATAAGTATATCTGAGGCCACCCACTTCATTTAATTCTCTCTTAGGGTGTGGAAACCTGGTTCCAACACCCCCCTATACTTCTTCGAGTGATACTTTGGCCTGTGCAAGTAGGTCATTACCGAAGGGCCAGTAGTAAGAGGGTTTTGTTGGTTACACGCTAACTCTGAATCTAGGTCAAGACCCCTCAAGACAAAAAATGGTTTTGTTACCAGGACCAGGATAATTATGGGAGCGATTAGATGTTGTGGGAACCATCAAAAACTAAATTAGAAGATTGGTTTGAGAAAACGATACGCGAATTCGCCATCAAGGAGAATAGAAGTAACAAATTGTCTACTGAAGATTTGGAATAGAGGTACTTTTTCTCAGAGGTTTACGAAATCTTATTTGTGACCTTTTCACACGAATTACTAGAGTGGTTACTAAGGTTCACTGAGTTGTAGAGCTGCTAGAAGGACAAATAACTCAGTGGACACTTGATTTGATCCAACAGTTAGAAAGGACTGATAACACCATCGCTTGCACTGTAGATCATTGGGTTGACAACATTCTGGGTGGATTTGTGACAGAGTTTGTAGTTGATCAGTTTGTGTCATATTCTAAATTAGAAAGGATATTATTCAAAGGACTGAGAGGTAGGTTCATATGCTCTCTGCCTTTGTTGATTAAGATGTTATTGTGTGAAAAGGGTGTTCTATGTAGTCACACCGAGTTAATGTCCCCAAATGAGTTTGAAAGAACTACGCGTAGCATAAAGTAATTTTGGGTCAATCAAAGAGGTGACAGATCGGTATACAACCCTCTGAGAAACCTGCCTAATAGTGATGCAAAGAGTGGTAAAGCTACGTGCACGGGAGGTTACCCTCCATCCACCCCATAGTCGAACTCACACAGGGCTAGGTCATCTCCTACTCCAACTCCACTACCACCAAGAGGTGATATGGCTGCACATATGAAGCTACCCACCTTCAAAGGTGCAGGAGATGAAGACATGGATAGATTCTAGTTTGTTGCAGATGTTGTATGGACTATGCAAAATGTCACCACTGATGCGGTCAAGAGGGCACAACTAGCTATGGAATTTGAGGGTCGTGCGCTGGATTGGTTTATGGGATATCTGGCTCAGAACGCTGACCCTACTGTCAATGAGATCAAGAAATATTTGAAGCAAAAATTCATAAAATTGAAGTCCTACTAGCAATGTGTAACAGAGTTAAAATAAATCCGACAAGAGCCAAATGAATATGTATGGGAGGCAGATCAGTGAGTGAGGCGCACTATCAGTGACGAAGGATTTGTCTACGATGATAAGAAACACAAAGAGTGATCTATTTCCATGCTTCTGCCACATATGAGCAGCCCCCTGAATCAACAGAAAATCGATTCTCAGGCTTAAGCTCTTGAAGTTTACATGAAACTGAAAGCCCCGTAGAGAAATAATGTACAATTTGGAATTCTGCAAATCCAAAATCAGTTAGAGGAAATTCATATGGAAATCCAGATCCTGCACAAGGACAGGGGGAAAGAATCTTGCGTAGAGGTATGGTGTATATGCTATAAAGATTTCGGTTACACAAAATATTAGTGTCCCATGCTTCAGGATTACATGCAAGCTGAATGCCAAATCTGTTGCGACCCAGGGACACTATCGGACCGAGCAGTACTCCCACACTGTGGTGCACTCACTATCAAGTGGCTAGTCAAAATGAAACACACCATTTCCCTTGATTAGGAAGTTATGTACAAGAACTAAAGGAGTAATGGTGTAGGTTTTTCTCTTTGGTTGGCCACAATGAGCACCACTCCCGCACATTCACTTTAATGATGGATAATGCCAACCTCAATAGAGTGCAAGCTGACCCATCTTTACTAGCATCGCCCTCTGGGCATGGTGCATCTCCAGCCAGAGGAAGGAGAGGAGGGAGAGGTGGAGGTGCAGGTTACGGAAGAGGACAACTCATTTGCTACAACTATGGAGATGTTGGGCATTATGCGCACAATTTTCCAAACCCTACATGACAGTACTGTAGGTATTGTAGACAGTTTGATCATGTTATTGAAGATTTTCCTATTTCATTGCTATAATGTAGGAGAAGAAAGATCATATGCCTATGCATAATATACAAATGGTTAGAGCTGAGTTGCGGGAAGATGATTTGAGTGTAAACATAATTACACAAAGTGGTGCTACCATTGGAGAAGATGAGGGAAAGAAGGTTGATCCAGAACCCTAGATCAGGAAGGCTTCTGACAAGAAGGAAGTATTCAACCTATAGAGGGAGAAGGAGACTTTTGTAGAAGCTAGAAAGGATTTTGCTCCTATAGGTGTGTCCACATCCAAGTCAATCATAGAAGAAAATATCAATGAAGAAATCAAACCTTTCTTTCAAGCATGCATACAACTATTGAGTAACCAGAAAGAAGTAGAAAAAATTAAAGTCTTAATAGATATCTACGCGGATAAAGAGATACCTCGAACCAAGACAAAGGCCGTAAACAAAATCTAAAAGAATAAGAAGAGAACTGGTCGAGAGATGCACATGACCGTGCAGATTGGGGAATATGAGATGGATCAGGTCATTTTGGAATTGGGATCTGATGCAAATGTTATACCTAAGAAGACCTAGTAGAAGATGGGTGAACCAAATATGGAATGGTCCACCATTCATCTGCGCATGGCCAACCAATAGAAGAATATCCCATTAGGAATACTCCCACAGGTTATGGTAGATAATGCTAGAGTCAAGGTACACACAAACTTTGAATTAATACAAAATGTTGATGATACATACCGCTACCTTGCGCTGCTAGGACTGGATTGGGATATCGACATGGGGGACATTATCAACTTGAAGCATAAGAGTATGATCTTTGAAAAAAATGGTATTCGGGTTATAGTACCCTTGGATCCTACGGAAGGGGAGAGATATATAGAACCAGTGCGCGTAGAAGGCGATGTATACCACATCTACAAATTGACCACACGAGATGAGGATTGGATCAGCCCAACTACTGATGGGATGCTGAATTCGGAAAAGGATAGCTCATGCTTCTATGATTCGGATGAGGAAATGGAAAATTGGCAGAATCACCTACATGATGTCTCTACACTGCACGACCTCAAAGTCGCTAAAAATTTACGTTGCATCTCCTTAGAGGTACGAGAATTACCCTATTTTGATGGTTCTAGTAATGTTGTTTTATTTTTGGAAGAAATGGAAAACGTTTTCCTCGAAGATCGAAGGTTCTGGTCACTCGATTTTTCCATGCGCGCAACTCCAGAACGTTGGTGGGATACACACAAAGGGAAGTTTGAAACTTTAAAAGAATGCAAATATATGATGCAGTTGCGTTTCACTCATCCAGTAACAAAGTTGGATGAAGTATACACATGAAAGGCTGATCCACGCTCACACTTGGATAAATGGACAGCTGCTTTGGGTAATGAAACTTAGCCAAAATGGGTGCATATTTTTGTCCATAATCTAGGAAAGTAGCTCACTGATTGGTACTTGGAAACAGAGTCGCGCCGATGAACTTCTGGCTAGGCCTCATTAACAGAAAGTTTTCTCCTCACTTTTAGATTTTCCAGTGGGTTTGAAGGCATTATCCAGGTACTGCACAGAATCCAATGAGTTGTCTTTTACATAACCAAACCTCCAATTGAGGTTCCACCACCTGCATGGGATGCGTAGATGTAGCACATTGCCAACTACCAAAATCTATCAGTGGAAGATAATGATGAACATCGAAGAAATATCAATATCCCATAATTTGAGGGGGAGAGCTCAGTTGAAGGTCCCTTGTTAGGAATAATGGATGTAACTAAGCCCTTAACACTTAAGAAAGTAAAGATTGGGACAGATGAAAAACCCAAGTTGGCCAAAATAGGAGACTATTGGGATGATGACACACTATGAAATATTGCAGAGTTGCTGATAGAATATCAAGACCTATTCCCCACAAAATTTTATGAGCTATGAAAATCACTCTGAAACTAGATGCACGCATCGTCAAGTAGCGACCATACCGGTTAAATCCAAAATATAAGAAGAAATTGAAGGAAGAATTGGAGAAAAGGGTTGTTGCATGAATTATTGAGCCCATGCAAGAATCTGAGTGGGTAAGCCCGATGGTTTTTCAAGAGAAGAAGAATAAGGGAGAAATAAGGATTTGTGTGGACTTGCGAAAATTGAATGATGCATGCGTACATGATCCCTTCCCTAACCCATTTTTAGATGAGATATTGGAAAATTTTGGAGGACAAGAGGCCTACTCTTTCACTGATGGATTTTCAAGGTACCATTAGATCATGATTGTGCCAGAAGACTGAAGTAAGACCACTTTGGCAACAGAATCGAGATCTTTACAATACACACTTATGCCCTTTGGATTGAATAATGCACCTAATATATTCTCACACATAGCAGTAGCTATATTCAATGAGTTCATGCAAAAATATATGCACTATTTGTTAGGAGGGCACTTCAAGATGTTCACTGACCATTCTTCTTTGAAGTACCTAGTCAACAAGACTGTGTTGTGGGGGAATATTTGTAGATGGTTGCTGCTGTTCCAAGAATATCATTTTGAAATCATTGTTAAGATGAGGATATTGAATGCTGGACCTTATCAATTATCTTGCATTGAGAATGGGGAAGAAACGACCAGTCTAGAGGAAGGACTACCTGATGTGCAAATCTTTTCCATTAAAGTGGTCGATGAATACTTTGCAAATATCATTCACTTTATAAATACTGGTTCTGCGCATGCTGAATATTTGGTGCAAAAAAAGAAGGAGTTGGTTTCACACGCAGATAACTTTACATTGGTTCTCGGGAAACTGTACAAATTGGGTGCAGATGAAGTTATAAGAAGGCATGTCTTATAACATGAAAGACAAGACATCTTGGTCGAAGCTCATGGGGGAGTTGCAGGAGGCCACTATATAGGGAAAAAAACTACAAAAAAGGTTCTGCGAGCTGGATTATGGTGGTCCACACTGCACAATGATGAAAATACGTATTGTAGAGCTTGTGATCCATGCCAAAGAATAGGGAACCATCACGTAGATATGAGATGCCATTGCAGCCACAAATTTCTTTGCAAGCTTTTAATAAATGGGAGATAGAATTTGTTGGATCTATCAATCCTCTAGGAAAAAATATCAGCGCGCTACATCAACACTACAACAGACTATGTAACTAGATGGGCATAAGCTAACCCAGTAAAACATTGTACTGTAGACATTGCTGCGCAATTTATTTTTGAAAATATCATGACTATATTTGGGTGCCTAGATATATTGATGAGTGATCAGGGTGTGCACTTTGTTAATGAGACTATTGAAGCTATGGTTGAAGAATTCAAGATGGATCACTAGAAGGGTACTCTCTATCACCCTCAGGGAAATAGTGCAGTAGAAGCCTTTAATAAGATCCTGTAGAATGTGCTTACCAAGATCTGCAATGTAGAATGGAACGATTGGGACATGCACATACATTTTATCTTATGGGCTTATCGGACCACTTGCAAGAAGTTGACTAGTAAAACACCATTCATGTTGGTTTATGACCAGGGAGCTATAATGCCGATGGAATATATTGTTCCTAATATACGCATTGCAACACTAACTATTATGGATGAACCATCCATCATGGAAGAACGTCTGTCATAACTGGTTGCCTTAGAGGAGGATCGGTTTATTTCTAACTTTCATCAGGAAGACCAGAAGGTGCACGAGAAGGCCTAACATGATAGGCACATCTAGAATAAGGAATTCAAGGAAGAAGATCTGGTTTATTGTAAAACATTCAGTTTGCATACCACCTAGGGAAGTTCAGAATACATTGGTCGGGGCCGTATATTGTGAAGGATATCACTAATGGAGGTGTGCTGCGTTTGGTCACGTTGCATGGTGAGAGTCTCACAGTGTATGTCAACGGAAGCCGATTGAATCCGTATATGGATAAATTTGTGCCTACCAAATGAAAATATGGTCTGAGAAAAGGAGACCATTTTTTTTAGTGCTACACAGAGGGCATGCACAGGCAGGTGCAACACGAGCGTAGAGGTTGTGGCGCAGTGGGAAAACCTAGCAGTTGGAATAGTAACTATGGGTGAAAAAGTGATTTTACCATTTAATGAAGTGAATTTTGTGCACTTAATGATAATATATTATAGGATTTTTGACAATTTTTATAGGGATAAGGTGCCATTAATGAAGTTCCAACCATTTTTACCATGGATCGCCTATAAAATTGAGGACGTGGGTCGCATTATGTTCTTTTTCTTTTCGATTGAATTGTGCCCTGAGATTATTAGTGTGCATTGTATCCCTACCTGTGAGACTCTCGAGCCTGAAGTAAGCAATCCTGAGTTCATATTTAAGCCAAGGATGATGGCCACCAACCCCACTTCCAAGAGTGCATACTGTGAAGAACTATCTGTGCTGATTACGACGTCTACAAAGCAAGGCTCTAACGAAGTCCATGAATTTTTCCACGAGGTCCATGAAGTTACATAAATGCTTGCCGAGGGGAAGGCTAAGGTGACTAAGGGGTTGTCATCGAAGCCGTGGAAATCCCCCAGGCAGATCACATCTATGAGCCAAGCTTCAAAGGATGGATCTCTTATGGGTGACCCAACAAAACGACCTATGAATACAACCGAGGAGGCTGCGCTCTTTTTTGAGCCCATCTCGTGGCTCCCAAAGTATGTGAAGCAGCGCAGACCCTCTGTAAAAGCCCCAAAGTATTTGGATACGGTGCAAGCCTACCTACAAATGCCATTGACCCCTGATGTAGTCCCATTAGAGGGCGAGATGTTTGGAAAGATCCCATCTATGAAATTCGATGAATATGATCCGGACAATGAGAAGAACTTCCCAAAATTGGCACCAGAGTACTACCTTGAGCACGTTTTGTATGCCGGAATGGTAAATGTAGAGCCGATGACTTGGGCGCGTGGGTTGACCAATGTCGTAATTCTCAACTTGTTGAGGATTCCTCACTTTGGAATATGTACCATCACAGATGTACGTGTGTGCCAGCTGCTAGCATTGGTGAATGATGGGTGTCTATGGATTCAAATAGAATTCCAATTGGTTCCGTGCTGATGCATGGGATCACTGCCCTGAGAAATAAGGGACTTAACCCTGATGGCGAATTACGGAAAAAGCGAGGAGAAGAAGGTTGCTGCAAAGGTGAAAAGGGACTATAAGGTGGGGTGCGATACCAGGGGATTCCTAGTCTAGCAAATTAAAGATCCAGCGGTGCTCCTTGGGACATTAGTACTAGCTTGCAAGATGATGCGCAAGTGCAGGCATAAGGTGGTCCCCGCGCACATCATCGCACTAGTAGGGCGGTGCGAGAAGGGCGTGAGCTTTAACTGGTCGCAAATCCTATGCACTGAATTCCTGGAAAATGTTCACAAGCCGCATGAGGAGGGTAAAAAGTTTTTCTATTTCTGGTTTCTCCTTGTTGGGCCTCATATATGCCCATGTTTTTGTCATGGAATATCACTGTTTATACCCTAAAACCCTAGGTTTTTAGCCCGCTCCGTACCCTAATTCCATCACTTGCCGCCAAATATTCTCTATGGTTGATTATCATTAGGTTTCTTAGATTTTTTATGATTAAATATGATGATAACATGTTTTACTGATGAAGGTTTTGCTAGGTACATTTATCACAAGGTTCCATTGCCGAAATCCTTCACAAGCCAGTTAAATACGGAAATGCCTAATTTAGGGCTTTTACACTTCCGGCGTGATTATGGAGAAACTGAGAGAGATTATTATAAAAAATGATGTTATAATACCTCTCCATAACTTGGATTCCACCCAACTCACTCATATGAGTCTCTAAAAGGAATTTAGCCAATTTGTCCAAATCTGTAATAAATTCTAAACTTCCAACTTTCGCCTCGGTTTCCATACATCTCAGGGTGAATGAGGAAATTATGGGACATGGGTTTTGATCCCATTATAGCATTTTTATTAAGCCTAATTTTTTTTTTCCAAATAACTTATGGTGTTGGAGGTATTCAGGGTTCCTTGAGGCTAATATATGTAAGATTCAAAATTTCCAGATTTCTCAAAATCCCCCAAACAACTGTGTTATGGTCAATTATGAACTCCTTTATTCCCTTTTTATCCTCCATATGGCCTAAATCACATTAGATACCAACCTAAGGAATCATTCAGCTCAAAGAAGCTTGAACGCTGGCACTTAAGCTCGATTTGGAAGAATTGTACTACCGAGCATACTCAAGGCTTAGTGTTCCAGCTCAAAGTTCCAACATACTCAAGGCTCAGGTCAATGTTCCAGCATACTCAAGGCTCCATGTTCCAACTCAACATTCCAGAAGCTCTCCATGGGTTCAATGAGATGACCAACAACCCATTTTCCATAAATTGGGCTCAGTGCGATCACCTCTAGAAGCACCCTTCTAGATTAGTGTGTAGTTATGCCAGAGATAGTGTAGTTTGAGAATTAGTTATCTCAGGTAGAGCATAATGCTAATTATGAATAGCTAGTAAGATCCTCGCATCAGTTGGTTTCAAAAAATTTCCATAAACAGAACTTGTGCTATTTTATGAATATCACTCTGCTTATAAAGGCTGAGATATGTAATAAGTCTAGGGAGGAGGATTGTGATTCAATCACTATAACTTTGTATCCAGTAATTAAGCTCATGTCTTAATCAATCATGGTGTCTTGCTGATTGAATTCCTGATTGTTATGGATTTAATGAGTTCTTGAATTAGATACGTTGAAGTGTAGTCAGTCTCGGTAAGTTTGAAGCCGTCTCCGAGTGTGACAAGGGCCTACCACAATCCAGATCCGGCTTTCTGTAATCATATGCATAGGTAGATAAATAGTTGTTTGTGTTTATTTGCAGAATTGTGATTTAATAACTATTTAAGTGTGATTCAATCTCATCTAGATTTCAAATTATATCCGATATTATTTACTGGAGTTCTGTATGTCTAGGTAGATAAATAATTGTTTGTGTTTATTTGGAGAATTGTGATTTAATAACTATTTAATTGTGATTCAAAATCATCTAGATTTCGAGTTATATATGATATTTTTTACTGGAATTATGAAGAAAATTGTGGTATGATCGATCCCTTTCATAAGATAATCGATACAACCTTTTCTTGGCGTTGTTCATTTAATTGATGGAATGTTATGACAATCAACATATAGTGCGTATGAATCTTTCCCCAGAGTGTACTCTATCTCTGAAGGCAATTGTGTTATGATCATGCATAAACTCACATAACAAAACTGTGATTAAAATGACCAAGAGCACTTTTGGTATTGTGATTCCTTTGCATGTGTGCCGACTCCTGGATCTAGGACTTGACCATCTCTAAAGCATGAATTTAAAAATAATCAAATTCCGAGTGGTGTGAGCATGTGAATGTAAATCACGAATTGTATATACATCTTCCATAACTCTTGATTTCCTTAAATAGCATACGGATTTGTAATTAAAAATTGCTGGTGAGTTCTTGAGATTTTTATGTATTGCAAGTGTGCTTGGAAGCCAGCCAGGAATTCTTTGTGCAAGTGTGAAATTAGCATCTGTATGTCACCCATGAAATAGCATGGTTTCCTTTATAATATAGTTGTGTTCCATATTAAATATTAATTTTCTTAGATTTGAGTTATTGCTTCATAAGGTAGACATTATCTCTAGTAGCGTAATTAACCTCCAACAGTGTTATTTTTTTTCTCATATGAGTTTGAAGTCGTATTGGGCTTTGACTGGCAGGTTGTTTAGACATCGATTTCACTGATCGAAGGTGTGACACAGTTAAGGTTTGAGTGAGGTTAAGATTGAATGCAAGTGAATTGGTTAAATGGTAGAAAATAGAATAGATTTATGAATTGATCCTCTTGAATTACCTTTCACTGTGTGATCAGTTTATCTTTTACAAAGTATTCACAAATCTATCTTTGTTTGTCTTTTAGAACAGAGTTAGGGTTTGAATTTATTTTGATTTAGTGTTAACTTCATAAATAAATTAGGGATTACTTACAAGAGTGTAGAAATATTTGAATTGTGTGTGCAATGAGTTAAGATCATAAGTTTTTTTATGCTAGTGTGAAGATGATTCCATTTGAGTGTGTGTAATCCTTTAGAGGCAGAATGTTTAAATAAGCTTGAATTTTTGAGTGTTCTTAAAGTAGCGATGTCTTTTATTTATTGTTAAAGCATAAAAGGTTGTGTGTGGAGCTCCTATTAGCATATGGTTTTCAACTTCAAGAATAGATTAGGGTTTTATACAAGGATTAATTTTGAGATTTCAGTTTCAAGTTTGTTTACATCAAGTGGTGATTGAGTAGATTAAGTTTGCAATTATGTACTTAAAGTTCAAATTTCATTTGCAATAAAAATTAGGCTTTCACTTAAGTACAATTACCTTTAAAGAGAAGAATTAGATTGATTCAATAGAGGTCTTTGGTTTTAAAGTCAAGTTTGATTATTTTTAGTGATATGGCTTGATTCCGTTTTCTAATTTTTTTTATTTACAAGCATTTGTGTGTTTTATTTGCACATTATAGAGGAAACATTAAAGCTCTAACCTACAAACTGAATCAAGAAGTGTAGTGAAGCTCGTTTTTACGAGCTCAGATTGAAAATTAAATATTAAGAGCTTTAATTCACCAATTAAAACTCTCAACGTTTTGGCGCCATTGTGGGGGAGTTGCAATTTTTTATTCAGGTAACTATTATCAGAGTTTCAGGATCTTGTAGAGCTGTCAGAGGGTAGAGAGTGTACGGTAAGAAGTGAGTGAAGAGCCATGCATCCAATTTTTTGGGGTTTCTCAAAAGTCTAACCAATTACTGCTTGTTCTTGAGTTTTTATTTCCTTTTTCTTTATGCGTAGAAGTAAATGTAGATTTATTTCCAGTGCTATTTTTCTTGCAATTAGAAATATTTAATTCATTTAGATTAAAAATTCAAGATTTGAATGGAAAAATATTTTGGGGTGTTGTAAGAACTCCATTTTTGTACTAATACATGTTGTGAGCATGAGAAATTCAAGAATGACCAAGAGCTTGAAGAATTTCCATCGACATGTGATCTTAAATCCTAGCAGTAGCTGGGGTATCTTCTTCTCAGGAAGAGTTAATCTTGACTACATTCAGGAAATTGTCTGTCTCTTCACATCCAAAACATGATTTGGAAATATCCCTTGAGTCCTCTTGCATATCTACCAAGAAGATCAATGCGCCATGTAGCAAATCCGATGGGGAGCACCAAGTTGAACCTAAGATCGAGGAACCTTCACCGTGCCCAGCAACAAGCCTTGTGTGCATTCTAGAGACCAATTATCTAAGTTTTCTTGGCATGACCAAGGAGGATATTCAAAGTGGTCCAAATGAAAGAATGAGCCAATACCATCAGGATTACATCGAGCATTGATCCCATGTCACAATCCAGTCAAAATACCACTCTCATATTCAAATACTCTTGGTATCATATCAATCGAAGCAATTGGTTTCTCATACTCTGGTATGTATTGAAGTTTATTATTTCAAATGGAGTGTGAGTATATTTAGCATGTTTTTACGAACATGGTTGCATTGGAAGAAATCCTACATTTGAAAGATACATTCCTCTCTCTAGATTAGGGTAGGGTAGAAATGAATAAATTTTTTATATGAAATAAAATTGTTGTTACGTCGTCACTCTTGAAATTGGACATCCTAAGGCATAATAATTGAAATTTTTTTCATTATGTGCTCTTTTTGTAAAACTTGTAAGAAGAAATTCACTCTTAATGCCTCATATTTTATAAAGTGAATCTGATTATTGAGCGAGAATATTCATTGGGTTAGTTAGGGGAATTTTTATTGTTATACTTTCCATTCATAAGCTCAACATACTATCATCCAAGAAACCTTTTCAAGATTCTCTTTGAAGGTATTGATGAAAATCCTCCTATGGTGGGCCACTCCTATAAAACCATCATGAGCTCTCATAAGAACCCTAAAATTACCTACTCAAGGAATATTTCAGTCATTATCTGAGTTGTTTCTTTTCTTGAGACTTTAGGGTAGCAGGATCAACCAGTAAAGATTAGTAATTAAAAAAATTTCATGCCATCCTGCGCCCTTAAGGAGTAGATCTATCTCTCCACTTATTAAGTAACCTCTAATTTTAACCATAATCAGAGTCTACAAAAATATTTAGGGGAGGATAGGGGGTATCGTAATGATTCGACCTACCAAGATCATGAGACCTAACATGCATGACATTACTGCTCCTGGTCACAAAGCCAGAGTAATGGCTTTCAGCCGAAAGAGATGAAGACAGGAGGTCTCATCATGACCCAACTTGTTCATCCATGTTACTTCTTATGAGTGGCACTACCATCAGCTGGTTACCAAGCCAGGATAATGGACTTTATCTAAGAGTCAAATAAGCTAACTCTGAATCTATATCTAGTAAGTGGGACACATACATTTCGTTATGTAAAAAGGCATCCCTGTCGAGGCTATAGATGCCTGCTGGCAATAGGGCCATGCCTGTGGTATCAAAGTTAATTTTACAATATGATTTACTTGGTTGTTTTTGTATTTTCCCTAAAATCACTATCATATCTCTTTGAGAATGGATTTAAGATAATTTCAGTAATGTGCTTTGCAGTTCTATCTTTCAAAAATGATTTGATTTTTATGGATGTGGGACCCTTAGTATAAGTGATTCAATCTTCTTGAATAAGAGGAGCTTCAACTATAATCTTGGGTAATGTTAAGCAAATCATCCTGGGAAGGTATCATTTTGACATTTTTCCCTATTTTCGATCCATTTTAAGGCCTTGGTTTGTAAATAAAGTCACTTTTACTTGTAATAATGAGGCTATTTAAACTAAATACCTACTAGTTTAGATTACTCTTGAGATGATTTGTGGAAATTCTTATGGTTAATCATTTTAAGATGACATTATCTCTGCAGTAAAAAAATTGTTAAGCATTCATTTAGTAGCCCTAGCATTAGTTACTCTTTTGGAATAATAAAGCTTAGTCTTAACATCATTGGATCCCTGGTCACTACTTTTCTTATCTTATTGATGCAAAGGAAGATGACATCATATGAAACTTACTTACATGCTCTCACACTTATCGCTATGGTTTAAGTCAATGAAGCATGACTTTAATATAGAAACCCTAGCCCTTCACTCTTTGGTATCTGTTAGAGGTTTTGCTTTCATGAGCACATGCAAGATGATAGGCATGGGGGGGGGGGGGGGAATGTTAGGAAAATTTGATGAAAATTGTCAGGTTAGATTCATATTTTCACCCTATGCTTTATCATAGTTCTCTATCATTTTTCACAATTGTTGGGTTGGATCATCATTAGGTAATTGTTCTCTAACTTAACCTATTTCCTTTATTTCAATAAAGAGGATTATTGATTATGGTGCTTGTGTTATTTTAGGAATCCGTATAAAAAATACACTTGCATCACTATTTCGATAATGTGGATATTGAGACCTTTTTCTTTCTTCAGTAGTCACATTAGCTCGAGTCGTTCCATCATTTACTACATCTTGCAGCACCAAGGACATCAAAAACAAGGGTAAAACTTGAGGTAGAGGTGGCTTAATATTCTTTAATTGATTAGATATTTCAGAAATCTTTGATGATTAACCACCACATATTCAGTATATTTGGTTTTCCATATACCCTCCATTTGCATGCTACTCTGAATTAGGTCATAATCATATTGGTTCATGTAAACAAAAGAAGTAACTATCTCATCTTCCCCTCTAAATTCACACATATTGTTAGTTGAATCCAATAGAGGATGAATTAATTTCTTCCTTTCATAAAGGGGCCATCCATAAGCATTGACCTCACAAAAATAGATCATGCAAGCACATGTCTTCCCATATCCATCACCACATCATCTCATCTACCATTTCCATTTTCACCTATCATCCTATTCATCATTTTCCTCCTACCATATCTATTGTTCTTTTATCGATTTGTATCACTCTTAAAATGAAATCTATGGAAATAAAATATTCATGTAGTGTTGCTTCACAAGACCTAACCCTACCTAAAAGCCATGATGCCATAAAAATATAGCTATGATCAATGTATTTGTTTACATGAGGACATGAAAAACCTCAGGCATGGGGGGATGTTGGGCCTCGTATATGCCCATGTTTTTTTCATTAAATATCATTGTTAATACCCTAAAACCCTAGGTTCTTAGCCCGCTCCGTACCCTAATTCCATCACTTGCTGCCAAATATTCTCTATGGTTGATTATCATTAGGTTTCTTAGATTTTATATGATTAAATATGATTATACCATGTTTTACGGATGAGGGTTTTTCTAGGTACATTTATCACAAGGTTCCATTGCCAAAATCCTTCACAAGCCAGTTAAATACAGAAATGCCTAATTTAGGGCTTTGACTCTTCTGACGTGCTTCTAGAGAAACTGAGAGGTTATTATAAAAAATGGTGTTATAATACCTCTCCACAACTTGGATTCCACCCAACTCACTCATATGGGTATCTAGAAGGAAATTTGCCAATTTGTCCAAATCCATAATAAATTCTAATTTGCTAACTTCCGCCTCGATTTTAATGCTCCTCAAAGAGAATGAGGAAATTATGGGACATGGTTTTTGGTCCCAATATAGCATATTTATTATACCTAAAATAGGTTTTCAAAATACCTTACAGTTTGGGAGATATTTAGGGTTCCGTGAGGCTAATTTATGTAAAATTCAGAATTTCCAGATTTCTCAAAATCTCCCAAACAACCTCGGTATGGTCAATTATGAACTCCTTTATTCCCTTTTTATCCTCCATATGGGCTAAATCACATAAAATACTAACATAAGGACCCATTTAGCTAAAATAAGCTTGAATTCTGGCACCTAAGCTCGATTTGGAAGAACTGCACTACCCAACATACTCAAGGATCAATGTTCCAACTCAACGTTCCAACATACTCAAGGATCAATATTCCAGCTCAACGTTCCATCAGATCTCCATGGATTCAATGATATGAGCAACTGACCATTTTCAAAAAATTGGGCTTAGCCCGATGACCTCTAGAAAAACCCTTCCAGATCAGTGTGTAGTTATGCTAGAGATAGGGTAGTTTGAGAATTAGTTATCTTAGGTAGAGTGTAATGCTAATTATGAATAGCTAGTAGGATCCTTGCATCAGTTGGTTTCAACAATTTTCCATGAAAAAGACTGATATTTTTTTAATATCACTCTACCTATAAAGGCTGAGATATGTAATAATTATAGGGAGGAGGATTGCGATTCTATTTTCCTATCAAACTTGAAGACTGTAATTCTGTATCCAGTAATTAAGCTCGTGTTTTAATCCATCATGGTGTGTTTCTGATCCAATTCTGGATTGTTATGGATTTGATGAGTTCTTGAATTAGATACGTTGAAGTATAGTCAGTCTCTGTAAGTTTCAATTCGTCTCCGGGTGTGCCAACGACCCACCAAAATCTGGATCCGGCTTTTTGTAATCATATCCATAGGTAGATAAATAGTTGTTTGTGTTTATTTGCATAATTGTGATTTAATAACTATGTAATTATGATTCAATCTCATCTAGATTTCAAATTATATATGATATTGTTTACTAGAGTTCTCTATGCGTAGGCAAATAAGTAGTTGTTTGTGTTTATTTGCACAATTGTGATTTAATAACTATTTAAGTGTGATTCAATCTCATCTACATTTCAAATTGTATCTGATATTGTTTAATGGAGTTCTGAAGAAAATTGTGGTATGATCGATCCCTTTCACAGGCTAATCGATACAACCTTTTCTTGGCGTTGTTCATTTAATTGATGGAACGTTATGACAACCACCATAAAGTGCATATGAATATTTCCCCAGATTGTACTATGTATCTAAAGGAAATTTTGTTATGATCATGCATAAACTCGCATAACAGAACCGTGATTAAAATGACTAAGAGCACTTTTGATATCGCGATTCCTCTACATGTGTGCCGATTCCTGGCTCTAGGAATTGATCATTTATAAAGCATGAATTTAAAAATAATTAAATGTTGAGTGGTGTGAGCATATGACTGTAAATCACGTATTGTATATACATCTTCCATAACTCTTGATTTCCTTAAATAGCATATGGATTTGTAATTAAAAATTTCTTGTGAGTTCTTGAGATTTTTAAGTATTGCAAGTGTGTTTGGAAGCTAGCCAGGAATTCTGTGTGCAAGTGTGAAATTACCATATGTAGCTCACCCCTAAAATAGCATGGTTTCATTTCTAATATAATTGTGTTCCATCTTAAAGATTAATTTTCTTAGATTTGAGTTATTGCTTCGTAAGGTAGACATTATCTCTAGTAGCCTAATTCACCTCCAACAGTGTTAGTTTGTTCTCAAATGAGTGTGAAGTCATATTTTGCTTTGACTAGCAGGTAGTTTAGACATCGATTTCATCGATCGAAGGTGTGAGACAGTTAAGGTTTGAGTGAGGTTAAGATTGAATGCAAGTGAGTTGGTTAAACAATAGATAGTAGAATAGATTTATGAAGCGAGTCTTCTTGAATTACCTTTCACTGCGTGATAAGTTTATCTTTTACAAAGTATTCCATAGATCTAGCTTTGTTTGTCTTTTAGAACAGAGTTAGGATTTTAATTGCTTTCGATTTAGTGTTAAATTCCTAAGTAAATTAGGGATTACTTGCAAGAGTGTCGAAATATTTGAATTATCTGGGCAATGAGTTAGGATCAAAATTTTTGTTTATGCTAGTGTGAGGATGATTCCATTTGACTGTGTGTAATCCTTTATAGGCATAATGTTTAAATAAGCTTGAAGTTCTGAGTGTTCTTAAAGTAGCAGCATCTTTTATTTATTGTTGAAGCATTGAAGGTTTTGTTTGGAGCTCCTATTAGCGTAGGGTTTTCAACTTCAAGAAGAGATTAGGGTTTGATGCTAGGATTAATTTCAAGATTTCAGTTTGAAGTTTGTTTAGATCAAGTGGTGATTGAGTATGTTGTGAAACCAGCTCCAAAAATAGAAGAAAAGAGATATCAACACCTTAGGAATAAGCCACTTCAAGGGGGCAACCTCCAATACATTACATGAATGAACAATTCTTCGATGATACAAATGACAAAACCTCCTTTCTATATATAGGAGTCCATGGGGCCACAATGTAATCCTAGCCGACCTAACAATAATAATGTAAGGGCACAATAATAACAATATAGGGGTTATAGGGGTACAAAAATAACAATAAGGGGGGCTACACTAACATAATAAGGGACTACACTATTAATATAGGGTTTAACATGCCCCTCTCCTTCAAACAAGTGTTGTCGTCAATGCTTGATTATTTATTGATGCTTCTGTATAAAATTATCATCTTGCCATGTGGAATCTTCTACAGGAAAGTTCTTCCACTTTTTGAGATACTCTGAAATTGATTGTACTTGTCGAGTTCTTGTTTTTCTGACTGTTTCAGAACTTCTTTCGATGTGATGTTGGTATTCCTGTTGTTTCATTAGATTCTTCACCAAAGTTAGGTTATCCTTTGAGTGTTGGAGAACTTGTTGTTGATGCTCGATGTGATCTTCCACTAATTTATCATCCATAGTACCTATTATTTGATCCCTCAAACCATCCAACTTAGCCTCCATTTATGCTTTTAAACCATTTATGTCATCTTCGGTTGCTCTTTGTAAGATCAAAATTTGTTGCACTTGGTACCGTAATTTTGATATCTCATACTGCAATTCTTCCTCTTCATGCGTCATAATATAGCTTTTTGAGGGCTTAATTGGTATGGAATTATTTTTTTAAGGCATTATAGAACGTAATATTGATAAAAATTCTAAAATATTCCCTTGGAATCACTTCAAACTTATTTTTCAAACAAACATGCAATTTTAAAAACCAAATACACACCTTTTTCTTGCTTTTGAAGAGCTCGATATTGAAACTGAATTATCTCTGTGATTTAGGATCTTCAATATATGAAATTTGGCCCTGAGGTAGCACTCTGAATCCTCTTTCAAATGTCATAGGTCTGACCTACTTTGGACTTTTCAAGGCAAAGTTATGTCCAATGTCCCACAATGACCTAATTATGGATTGGTTCAGTAGAGCAAAATTGTACGACTTGCCACGTGTTAATGTTTCCTCCTTCGGCTCTGAAATTTATAGAAAGGAAACTACAGTCCATGTTCTTGTGGTCACGTTTACAAAATCTCAATCCGATGCTCAGAGAGAGAGTTATGACATTTTTCCCACAATCACCTCTTTGAGATGAAATTCGAGAGCCTGAACAAATCCTAACTTCCAAAGATCATATCTCCAAAAATATTGCAAACCAAGATTTGAAATTTGTAAAGAGGTTCTTCAGGATTTCAGCTTCACTCTATGAAAGGTTCAGCTTCTGAAACCATGTAGAAAAATATTTATAGTGAAAAGTCCGCTATGGCCTGTTTAGGTTAAATTCAGGAGCCTGCAAAAAGCACTAACTTCCACAGATCATATCTCCAAAAATGTTGCGAACCAAGCTCTGAAATTTTGCGATGATGTTCCTTAGGATTTCAGCTTCCCACTCGAAAAATTTCAGATCCTGAACCTTCGTAGAAGAAATGTTATAGCGAAAATTCCACGATGACCTGTTTGGCATAGAGAAACCCTAGAATCCAAAGATATGATACCAAATGTTGTGAAACTAGCTCCAAAAATAGAAGAAAAGAGATATCAACACCTTAGAAATAAGCCACTTCGACGGGGAAACCTCTAATACATTACATGAATGATTAATTCTTTGATGATACAAATGAAAAAACCTCATTTCTATATATAGGAGTCCATGGCCACAATGTAATCCTAGCTAACCTAACAATAATAATGTAAGGGAAAAATAATAAAAATATGGGGGTTACAAGGGTACAAGAATAGCAATAAAGGGGGCTACACTAACATAATAAGGGACTACACTATTAATATAGGGCTTAATAGAGTAGATTAAGTTTGCAATTATTTACTTTAATTTAAGTTTAATTTGCAATAAAAATTAGGGTTTCACTTAAGTACAATTACCCTTAAAGAGCAGAATTGGATTGATTCAATAGAGGTCTTAAGTTTTAAAGTCAAGTTCGATTATATTTAGTGAGATGGCTTGATTCCCTTTTCAAAATTTGTTTATTCACAAGCATTTGTGTGTTTTATTTGAACATTATAGAGGAAACATTAAAGATCTGACCTACAAACTGAATCAAGAAGTGCAGTGAAACCCGTGTTTACAAGCCCATATTGACAATTAAATATTGAGGGCTTTAATTCACCAATTAAAAATCTCAACACTCCTTGCTCATTTATCTCGTGGGAAATGCCAAAGTATGTAGTCCTTACGGATGTAGAGCTTGGTGTGTTTGAAGGGGCATGCTACGCCAACTTGTGGGATTCTACACACCTTAAGCATGTCATGGAGAATAAGATATTTTGGTTCTTATTCGAAGGAGTGTTGGCCACAACAATCGACTAACACCCTCAGTTTTCCCCAGCCGCATATAAAAAGTATAAGGTCATTTTAGACTTTCACGTGTTAACGCACAATGTACAGATCCATGAGCACAAGGATAGGGGATGGTACAAGCTGCCCTACATGGTGACAGAGGCCAAAATTGACCAAATCATTGCGACCTCGCCAACAACATGGAAAGCAGGGCTAGGCTCCGCCAAGCCTGTCATAGCCTTGACCTTAGGAAAATAGACGACACATGCTGCCAATGAGAGAGAGGAAGAGAAAGAAGCAGAGAAAGAAGCATAGAAGAAGGTTGAGAGAGAGCTGGAAGTTGATATCGGTGGCAGAAATGGAAATAATGGCACCGCAGAAGAGTCCCCCTGAGGCACTAAGTGAGGAGATGAAACTCCCAAGGGTGTGCGCAAGAAGAGAAAAGGATATAAGACAGGAGGCATGGATGATGTCACCCTCATGGAGGATGATTTGGATAAAATTGCAGATGAGGTCACATCTGCCTCCGAAGATCGATGGGTTGCACTAAAGGAGTAGTATAAAGCTATGGTGGACACAATGTAGGCTGGTTTATAGGTACTATAACTCAATACAGACATCATTCAAGAGAGCATTACTCAGGCAAGGCCGGATCAAGTGAGCGCAAGTACTGGCATGGTCATCATCACAACATATAGCCACATCTGACCCTTTCCGGGAGCTGTGGTCAACTTGGAGCAGCGCGACTTGCACGCACAGGTGCAAATGTTCTCGAAGGTCAGTATTGACTTGTCCATGCTTCCCAGTGGAAATTTTCACATAATATAGACTATTATCACAGATGAGTTGCAATGTCAAGAGGCACACATGAACCAGTAGCTCACAGAGGTAGAGGATACAGTTACGGCGTAGAAACAATAATATCTGAAGACTCAGAAAAGCCAATAAGCAATGGTGGCTCAATGCGCAGAACTAGAGAGCATGATTGATCACCTCTGTGGTGACCTTCCCAAGGTTTCCATCCCTGCCTTTTTTGTGCCTCGGGAAAAATTTGAAGGATTCGTAGTAGAATTGAAGGCCTCCCACCAAAAAGTGCAAGTGGTCAAGGCATATTTTGAGCAACAAATTGCGGAGTTACAAGCCAAGCTTAAGCCAGAGACTCTGCCCAAATTGCAAGCCCAGCGTGCTACTCTGGTAAAAGAGGCTTCATCCATCATCGCATAATCAGTTGAAAAGGGGGTGGAACTCTTGGATACAACCATGGGACTGTGGACCTTAGTGCAGACAAACCCCCTTGTCCGAAAGATATCGCATGATCTGCTCGCAAAGGAACAAAATTTTGATGAGCTCTAGGAAGCGCTACCACACTTGTTCCTGCTCAAATAATGGATCGTTTGTAGACAAGTCTAGTGCTGCAAGATGAAATCAAAGATCTGCGCTACAAGAAGCATATCGTCACCAACCATATGAAGCAATGGGCCGATGAAGTGATGAAGTTATCTCAGGATATAGACGTTGTCGTGAAGACTTTGGGCATGACACAATGGATCATAAGCCTTGCAGCAGAAGGACCTACATTGTAGAATTTGGTGGAGGAGGCTTAGAGTGCAGCTGATCAAATCATGTTCATCCTTGTACCCTTCATCGCCGCCATTGAAAAGCTGAAGACCAAGATGAAGACCCGACCTTTTCTGTGACTCGGGATGAGTCACAAGATTGTGTTAGGGGACTGTTCGATTAAGGTCCCTTAGGACCGCAATTTTGGGGTTAAATATTAGTATTTTTGTTATTTTTGAGTCATGCGCACTATGCAAAGAAGATTCAAGGGGCTTTGGGGCAGGTCAAAGCTACTTCATGAGTTGTAATGGGTTAAAGGGTAAAATAGGAGTCTCAAGCCACGGTTTGAGGACCATAGTATGAGCACAAGAAAAGTTATAAATAGAAGTATAGATCGGGTCATATAGAAGTAAGTTAATTTAAGAATAGATGAATGATTTACGATAGAGCTTTGAAGTTGAATCTGTAGTAGTGTTTGTGTCTAAAAGGATCCTGCTAGATGTGTGCACAAAAACTTTATTCCGGCTGTGTGCGTACCCCGCTGGCTGTGTGCGTGGGTAGATCTGGTGAATTGTAAGGGTTTCTGTGAAGAATGAATAATAAAGATATGTTTTGGAAATTATGTTTATCAAATGCATGTGTGATTCACTTATGTGTATGAATTATGCTTCTGTTTATGATTTCAATTTTCTGCATATGATTTATGTTACCTATGTACATTGCTGAGGCTTAAGCTAATTACATAGATCTATTACCGTGAATGCTGAATATTACATTGTTAGAAGAGTTAAAGTGGTATTTCAGATATACTATTAATATGTGTTAATTGACCTATAGTTTATGGTTAGGTTTTTTAATACGCAACACAGTCTGTTTAATAAGTAGATCTGAGGCAACGAAACCATTTTTTGGATTCAGCTGTCCTGACCCAGGTTTAGAGTTAGGGCGTAACCAAAAAAACCCTCTTACTAATGGCCCTTTCGGCAATGACCTACTTGCGCAGGCCAAAGTCTCACCCGAAGCAGTATGGGGGGGTGCTAGAACTAGGTTTCCACACCTCGTTGCAGGGTGTCTTGGCATTATTTTAGAGGAGGAATATCTTTGGTGATTGGATCCTTCCTTTCACTGTGGTGATCCATGGATTGGCCAACCAGTCCATGTTAGTTTAGATATGATCTAATTTATATGTTATGATTTATGATTTTCTGAATACTTTTGTAGATATGTGACTTAGATCTCAGATCTACTCACCGTTGTTCATGATTTGCTGAGATCCCCAAGGGGAATGTATAGATGAGCCTATCTTGTACACAGATCTGAAATAGATCTATAATTTTATGTATAGATCTACTCTATATCTGAGTTTTAATCTATTGCATGCTTCACCAATGAAAATAACGCTGTTAAGCTTATTCTGCCATTTCTTGTTGTTGTAGAAGCTCATTTTGAGGCTTTTGTCTTGTATATTCATTCGATTTTTATTATACACTGTATAAGCTGCATTGTAGATCCATTTTGCTGATGTATCGCTGAAATATGAATCTCCATGTTGGTCTCATGCTTTCAAATTGATAAAATACGTTATTTCTAAAGCAGTCTCTTGCATATAGCTGCAACCCCTCTCTTTGGGTGAATTTTAGCTAGACTAGTTTGTGGGAGATCTGTTTAACCCACCTAGTTTGATTTTTTTTTGCTCTCCTTTTGGATTTAGATCTTAGATGAGCTGATATAAGGGATATAGGGGCTGAAAACTCATTTCTATGCATATATTTCTCATGAGTGCGTTATTCCAACAGGCTTGTTGTGCTGTTCCAGATTTGGAATATTACAGTGGTATCAGAGCTCCTTTCTTGGCACAACCTGTGCATTATTTGAGCCAATATGTCTTTAGAGGGAGGAGGACTTGTCACTAATAGAAAGTAGAGGTATCATGAAAGAATACAGAAGAAAAATTATTACACCATTGAAACCCCTGTTTATGGAAGAATAGAAGGAGTAGAGTTCTCTAACATTCTTTCTCAAGCTTTGCATGAGCTGGAGGAAGAAATCAGAAGAGTGAGGAATGGAAGATCAGTATATCCCTTAAGGAGGTTTGCACATGAGTAAAGCCCCACTACTTCATATGATGTGTGTGAGCATTCAGCCACACAATCTGTTCCACAACATGGTAGCATGCCTGCTTTCTTTTCAAAGGAAGGAGGAAGAGGAGAAACACCAAAGGAGGGATCTCTTGGTGAATGTATCCAAGAATATGAATCTAAATTGGAGAGTTTCAAAGAGCATATCAGTTTCCCAGAGCTCTATCAACTTAGAGAAGAAAGATCCTACAGCTACAGTAGGAGGAAAGGGTGCCTGCAACACACTTTGTGTAGATTCTCTCTACCTACATTTGATGGATCACCTAAAGACTCAGCCAAGTCTTGGGTAAAGAAGCTTGACACAAACTTTAAACTGCATCAAGTATCAGAGGAAGAAGCCTTGAGAGTAGAAGCGTTGTATCTTCAAGGGAATGCTTATGCTTGGTGGCTGTTTGAGTCTTCTTCCTTGGAAGGGAGGAACATCTCTTCTTATGAAAGATTCACTAGGAGACTAGTGGAACGATTTGATGAGAGACATTTTGAGACTTCTTAGGGGGAGCAGATCAAGCCAAAGAAATCTGAATCTTTGCTTGAGTTGGAAGATTCCATGGAGCCAACTCTAGTCCTCAACATTGTTGAAGGGGTTGAAGATTTGCTGCACTTTGTATCAGAGGAAAAGGCCCCAATTCAGCAAGATCTCTTTTCCCAAAGAGAAGACTGGAGGATTCTTTCCTCACTAAGAGATCGAGATAGAGGACCTCTTGATGGAGCATTCTCCACTGATGAGGATCAGGGAGAAGTAAAAAAAATAAGATCCTCCAGCGCTGTGCAAGCAGGAGGAGGTCTATTTTAATTTGGAGATGGAGATGAAGCAATGGATTCCAATAGAGGGATTCTTGCACCTTTGCAAGAAGTTCCAGGGATTCTTCCATATGAAGGACATGAGCTACATGTGTCTTTAGTAAAAGAAAATGAGACAAAACAAAGGAGGGGTCACACAACTGATCCACTATCAGAAGATGGGGCAAGGGCTCCAATCAGAGGCACTCTTACACTATCAAGAGGGGTCTCCAAGTTTCATGGTACTTCCACATAGAAATCAGAGATGGATTTGCGCAGTGGACGTAGTCATGATGTGTTCCCACCTATTGTTCACATGGGAATGAGACTTGAGACATCATTATCTTGTGGTGTACCATCCGGGAAACCACCTGAGTCATATTTGATGAAAGATGTTTCATACATTGATGCTCCTTTAGTGGACCCAAGGGAGGGGGGAGAACTAGAAGATCATGCTAGTACGGGGAGGTACAAATAAAGGGAGAGAATTTCTCCTTTGACTTCACTATCTATCCTCACCTCTCAAATTGCATTGAGGAGATATGCTGCAAGAGGAGGAAATAACACCATCATGAAGCATGGGAGGCAATATTTGAATCAGAAGACATACTTGTTTGAAGAACACCCTTCCCTGCTGGAAGAGAGATGGTGGTCTCACATGCATGCATTGTCCAAACTAGAGAGGCCTTGGACAGATGATAGGCTTCCATGGAAGACTAACTCACAAGAGATTCCTTCCTCTCTAGAGCATGTTCCTGAGAAAGGAGGGCAACAAGGAAGGAATAGCAACCTTCCATCTCATACCTTTGGCATGGGAGATGTCAAAGAGGAGAAGAATGGGAGGCATGGCCTTCCAAAATACACCTTGGACATAGAGGATGTCAAGGAGAAGAAAAGCAACATGGCAGCCCCTTCAGTTGGCACATTATCAGTGCTGTCATTGCTGGGCACATTAGATCCCTATTGGAATTCCCAACTGTTGGTGGAATATTCCAAGGATCTCCATACTTGCATGATTCTGGATGACTGGTTGCATGAGGAGAGCTATTCGATATTTGATGCAGTCATCTGTAATCATGGTAGAATCTTCTTATCTAGAGCCTTCAAGCTCAAGGGGAAGCATCTGCAAAGGGTTTATGAAGGGTTCCATCTTGGCCACACTTATTCAATAAAGCTCAACAATATCATATGGTGGAGCTATTACCGAGAGGGCTTTGAAAGGGAACTATATTAGCATTATCATAGATGCATGGATTCTATGGAGTCGGAGCACCAACATGACTCTAAGGGAGAATTAAATCAGCCCTCTCTTCCTTCCCTTGAAGGAGAGAGTAGATCTATGCATCACTCCATTTATAGGAGGAGAATTGTTGGTGGAGAGCATGCTCTTAATATATGTATTTTATATTATGACTTCATGCATTCTTACACCATGTTTTTGCAAACCATGACTCCAAGAAGGAGTGTTATATCTTGTCAATCTCATGGAAAATATGGGGCCACAACAATTGCTCTACTTGGCCACTCCCTTGGTGGTCAAAGGGAGATCTTGTTTCATGATGGGTGATTTCCTAAGGCACCAAACATATCTCATACATTCAACTACAGTGAGATGGCATGGGATGCAATTAAGTGGTGGGAAGACCACTTACCACATCTTGATCTGATTTAGGTAGGAGATGCCCTGCGCTGGTACCATATATGGGATTATGACCCACCTCCTCATGTTCCAATTCTTGTTGATGTATTTGTATTTTTTCTTCCATACATGAATGATGTACTTGTCCTATTTTTGGGATTGTATGGAGGGAGGATAGGAGGCATGTGTGTACCACATGGGATGGAGAATCTCTTTGTATGCTTTGCTACATATTTCAAGGAGAGTAGGGGTTCAGCCATGTTTGTTTCAATGGCATTCTTGACACTTTATGGGATGGATCATGAACATCTCATAATGATCTGGGAGAGACAACTCATGGGAAGATGGATTGGTGAATACTCAAATTATGCAGAAAGCTGGATTCTTGATGGTGTCACCAATGGGGAAGGAGAAGTGTTACATCACTCACCCTATCAGTTACTTGAGGACAAGCAACATTTTTGAGGGGAGGAATGTAATATTCCCAATTAGCCCAAGCTAATGGGAATATTCAATTTTTCTTTGTCTTACTTTTATTTTCATGTTGATGAATAAAATGTGAAGGAGGACATGTAAAACTCCTAAAAACATCAAAATAAATCAATGCCTATTTAAATAGAGACATGTCTGGGCCATGTAAATAAAATCCTGTAGGTGTGAATGGGTTTAAACCATGAGATTGGGTCAAATTTGACCAATTCAATAGCGCAGTATAGATGCAATGAACCTCATGGATAGACAACACAGTTTTAGATGGAGGTTCCACATGTGAAAGGAGTTAACTCATTGAGGTGGTTTAGGGTTTGGAAAGGATTTCATATTATAAAAGAAGGAGGAGGACAATAGGAAAAGGTTGTTGATGTTATTATTTTTTGAAGGTATTGTCTTCTTAGACATCCCATGTTGGGGTTTCTTGTTCAGAAACTCCCACCTCCTTCCTTGAGCAACTCTTGGAGGAGTCTTGTTTGTATAGTCCACTATCCAACATTTGGCCAAGCCACATCTTGCATCTACAACACAGTTCTGCTTAGGATTGGGTTGTCCATATGAGCTGCAACAAGTGGAACTCTAGATCTGCAAAGATCTAGCTTGTATTGGAGCCTCTTCTCAGTGAGTGTGTCTTTTAACCTCTTAGAAGAGTGCATCCATAGTTTGAGCTTCAGATCCATACATTGGCAAAAGGCCAAAGCATTTCCAGGGCCTACAACACAGTCCCTCTTCCATGACTGCGTTATTTGAAAAAGCAGAGGTGCATGGTGTCTTGGCATCATTTTAGAGGAGGAAGATCTCTGGTGATTGGATCCTTCCTTTCACTGTGGTGATCCGTGGATTGGCCAACCAATCCATGTTAGTTCAGATCTGATCTACTGTATATGTTATGATTTAGAATTTTCTGAATACTTCTGTAGATCTGTGATTTAGATCTCAGATCTACTCACCGTTGTTCATGATTTGCAGAAATCCCCAAGGGGAATGTATAGAGGAGCCTATCTTGTACACAAATCTGAAATAGATATATCATTTTATGTACAAACATTCTCTAGATATGAGTTGTAATCTACTCCATGCTTTAGCAATGAAAATAACACTGGTAAGCTTATTCTGCCATTTCTTGTTGTTGTAGCAGCTCATTTTGAGGCTTTTGTCTTGTATATTCATTCTATTTCTGTTATAGACTGTATAAGCTGCATTGTAAATCCATTTTGATGATGTATAGCTGAAAAATGAACCTCCATGTTGATCTCATGCTTGTAAACTGATAAACTGTGTTATTTCTGAAGCAGTCTCTTGCATATAGCTACAGCCCCTCTCTTTGGGTGAATTTCAGCTAGACTAGTTTGTGGGAGATATGTTTAACCCACCTAGTTTGATTTGTTTTTTATCTCCTTTTGTATTTAGATCTTAGATGAGCTGATCTAAGAGATCTAGGGGCTACAATCTCATTTCTATGCATATATTTCTCAGGATTGTGTTATTCCAGCAGGCTTGCTGTGTTGTTCCAGATTTGGAATATTACAAATATTCAACCTTCACAGTAACATATCTATAAAATTATCTGAAGCCTCAAAAATATACATAGGTAAACAAACTGATCCAATTACAGCTAACAAAAATCATATGCAAAAAATAGAAATCATACACAGAATCATAATTCATACACATAAGCAAATAAAAGATGAATTCGATACACAAAATTTCCAAAACAGATCTTTATTATTCAATCTTCATAGAAACCCTTACAATTCACCTAATATACCCGCGCACATAGCCTGCGGGGCCTGCACACATCTACATTAAGGTCTCCATGCACACAACCAATAGGAGCCTTTCAGACAAAAACACTACTACTGATTCAACTTTATATCTCTATCATTAATCATTCATCTATTCTTCAATTAACTACTTCTATAAAACTTGATATATACTTCTATTTATACTTTTGCTTGTGCTCATACTATGATCCTTAATCTATGGTTTGAGACCCCTAGTTTACCCTTTAACCCATTACAACTCATGAAGGGGATTTGACCCACCGCAAAGCCCCTTTAATCTTCTTTGTGTTGCGCGCACTACTCAAAACTAAAAAAATAACTAATATTTAACCCAAAATTGCAGTCCTAAGGGACCCAAATCTAGGAAATATGACGAGCCTCAGTCACTTGAGGAAGTCATTGGAAAAATGAAGCATTTTTATGAGAAATCAAAGTGTAAGAAAAAATATCATCAGGGATGGAAAGGAAAATAAAAACCTAAAGGTAAATGAAAACGAAAAATAACAATACATTATAATGTAGAAGAGAAATAAAATGTTGCACCTTACAAGAAGTTAAATATAGTTATACACGGACATGGGTCACAACTTGGAGGGAAACATAAAGGGACAGTTGCAGTGTTCAAAATGTGGTAAGGACCATATTAAGAGGGATTTTCCACAAAATCGGGGTGGTAGGCCTCATATCTACAATGCACACGAAGTGCAAATTGTTGGGGATGTTGGGTAGAGCATTCCAAAGATCTAAAAAACATTGGATCATAGGTAGGAAGATCACTAGACATCTATTATCGAGATGGAAGCTAAGATTTGTGATCGAGTTATTTCTATTTTTATTTACCCTAGATCTAATTATAGTTATGTTAACCCTCAATTGGTGGAAAAGTGTGGTTTGAATAAATAAGATCATGCAAAATTGTGGTTAGTACAATTGGATACAGGTAAAAAGAAGAGAGTTCATCACTAGGTAAGATCTTGTGCATTCAAGTTGAATGGTATTCCGACTTTAGTAAAATTTAATATACTTCAATTAGGATCATATTGTATGATTTTGCGTATGGATTAGTTATATATTCACATGACTAATGTTGGATTTTATCACAAGGATATTGATTGTTTGGATTACAATGGAGAACAAATGATATTTTAGGGTAAGAGGAAGGAAACATCAGTTATAATGGTGACATCTATGCATGAAAAGTGTAATCGCAGAAAAGGGTATGTGTTATTTGGAGTACATATTTCTAGTGATAAAGGTAACAAGGATGAGGACGCATACCTATTAAGAAGGTACTCGATCTTGCAGCAGTTTTCGGATGTGTTTCCAGTAGATATTTTATATTTTATGCCTCATAGAGAAGTGAGATTTTCTATTGAGTTCGTACCAGGGGAAACACTAGCATCAAAGGAAATGTATAGGATGCGCACTCCTAATTTAGTAGAGTTGAAATTGTAGTTGAAGGAAACGCTTGACAAGGGATACATTAGGATAAATGTATCACCGTGGGGTGAACTAGTATTTCCTATGAAGAAGAAGGATGGTACCCTTAGGCTATTCATTGACTACATGTAGTTGAACAAGGTGAAAATCAAGAACATGTATCCATTGTTGAGTATTTATGACTTGTTTTATCATTTGAAGGGAGAAGCGGTGTTCTCAAAGATTGATATGAGATCAAGATACCATCAACTATGGATTAAATAAGAGGACATATATAAGACAAATTTCTAGACTAGGTATGGGAATTATGAGTTTGTTTTAGCTCCATTTGGTTTGAATAATGCTCCAAAAACTTTTATGTGCTTTATGAAGAGTGTGTTCTGTCCTTATCTAGACACTTTTTTTATTATTTTCAATGATGGCTTCTTGATATATTCTAAGAATTAGGAAGATCATGTTGATCACTTAACAACAATATTGAGATTGCTAAGAGATCATCACTTTTTATTCGAAGCTTAGAAAATGTACTCTCTTTCAGACAAAGGTATTACTTTGGACATGTTGTTTCCAAGGAAGGTATATAAATGGATCCAGAAAAGATAAGGGCTATAATGGAGTGGGAAACTCCTAGAAATTACGATGAAGTCATATCATTTATGGGGTTAGCAGGTTAGTACATAAGGTTCATCAGGAAATTTTCTCAGATTTCATATCCTATTACATCACGAGAGAGGAAAGGTAAGATATTTCAGTGGACAGAAGAATGTGCAACAAGTTTTGAGAAATTGAAGAAGTTGTTGATGAATGCTCTAGTGGTAAAGATTGCAGATTCAGAAAACGATTTTATGGTGTGTACGGATGATTATAATAGAGGACTTGCTGGAGTCCTTATACAGGAAGTAAAAGTGGTATGTTATGAATCAAGGAAACTTAATGAGCACGAGAATAATTATCCAACACATTATCTTGAGCTAGCAGTGACCATCCATGCATTGAATATGTGGAGGAACAATATTCTTGGAAGGAGGTTTGTATTAATGAGTGAGCATAGTGGATTGAGGTATGTATTTGACCAACCTAATTTGAATTTCAGGAAAGCCAAATTGTTGGCCAATGTTAATGAATTTTACTTTGAGATTAGCTACATTAAGGGTAAGGAGAATAGGATTTTGGATGCTCTTAGGAGGATAGTGCAGGTGAATCACATAGTAGCTATGAGCTCTTATAGGATAGACTTACATGATTGGATCTTATAAGAAGTGCAACAAGATGAAAGGTACATGAAGCTTATGCAAAATTTACAACAGGGTACATGTGATCATGATGTTAACTATCCTGTTATAGTAGATGTTTTGTTTAGGTTTAGGGACATGATATATGTTTCGAATGATGATGATCTAAATCTAACTATATTACATGAGTTTAATGCAAAACTGTATTTGGATAATCCAGGATACCAAAAGACATTGACAACAATGAAGAAGTTTTATCATTGGTTGAATCTAAAGAAGGACATGGCAGAGTTTGTGGCTAGATGCTTGGATTGTCAGTAGGTAAAGGTAGAATGTAAGAATCTAGGTGGATTACTATAGTTGATTCTGATTGCAGAGTGGAAGTGGGAGGTAATTTCCATGGATTTAATCACAAGGTTGCCGACGACATCTAGAAAACATGATTCCATCATGGTTGTGGTAGAAAGGTTGAAAAAAGTAGCACACTTCATTGCAGTGAAGTCTACATATTCAAGCAACGAGGTAGCGTAGGTCTTCATTAGAGATGTAGTGAGGCTGCATGGTGCTTGAGGAAAAATTTTGTTAGAGAGGGATGCTAAGTTCACTTCTAGATTCTAGAAATATTTTTTTCCAGGTTTGAGTATAGAGTTGGCCTTCATCATAGGTTACCATCTGCAAACATATAGAAAGACAAAGAGGGTTAATAGGATATTAGAGGACATGTTGAGGATGTATGTAATGCATAAGCATAGGATATGGGAGGATTACCTTTCGTTGTTTAAGTTTTATTAAAATAGTGGGTATTATGAATCTTTGGGGATGAGTCCATTTGGGACACTATATGGGTGGATTTTTAATACTCCCATAAGTTGGAGTGATCTAGTGAAAAGGGTATTGATAGGACCATAAATGTGGGAAGAAATGGAATAGGAAATAAAGGTAATCAAGAATAATCTAAAGGCAACGTAGGGTAGGTATAAGATTTATGAAGATCAGAATAGGATTCTTAAGGAGTTTCATGTTGGGGAACAGGTGTACTTGTCCATCAAGCCCAAGAAGATATCATTGAGTATTGGATCATGTAACAAAATGGAACCTTGGTTTGTGGACCTTTCAAAATTCTTGAAAGGATTAGACGAGTAGAATATCGACTTTCACTTCATCCAACAGTGAAATTCCATGATGTTTTCCATGTGTAATTGCTTAAAAAGTATGTTAAAGATGTTGATCATGTGAATGATTAGTATGTATTGCAGGTGGATCCAAATGGAGAATTCCAGCTACAACCTTAGTGTATTTTTCAAAGAAATATGCTCATTATTCAAAACCGAGCAATTGAGAAGGTTAAAGTGCGGTGGAAGAACTTTGGTCCAAACAAAGCTACATGGGATATGGATGATCAAAAATGGGTTATGTATCCTTCTCTATTCGCTGGTTGTGTTAATGTTTTGGCATATGTTTTTAGGGTGATGATTTGGTACATATATATATAGGTATATGGATGTAAATACTTCCATGAGTTGTGTTATAAAGCTCCAATAAGTGGTATGGGTGTCATGTCATTATGGTTGTCATGTTGATTTTATTTTCAGCATGTTTTTCATTGTAAATACTACAATTAGGTAGGTTATAAATCTCCATGGAAAGTATATTTTTCTTTTCAGCAATATTGCAAGTTATAGGTATGGTTGAACACTAAGGATGTTGTTCCCCAAGGGGGAGGGTCCTGTAACAACCCTATTGAAAATTCCATTGCAATAAAGTTAATAAAGGAAAAATAATAAACAAGGTCATGGGCCACGTATTCCAAGCTGAATGTTAGGAAAACCCATCCTAGTGAGTGGTCATTTGGTTTATTATGGCTAAGAAAATTGGAAAAGGCAATGGAAACGGATTTGGAAAGACTATAGGAATTAATTGGAATTTTATTTATGAAAATAATGGAAATTATGAGAAAAGGAAGGTGAAAGGCCACAAGTTTCACGTGAGGGGAAAAATGAAGGAAACTAATGGAAATTGAAAAAAAATAAGAGGCCTCATTAATAAAAAAGGCTTCTGAGGATTAGTTGGTACCTTTTGTTAGTCTGGTTTTGGATGTCTCTCTCTTTACTCTCTTTCTATCTCTCTCACTCTTGGAAACTTAGAGCATTCTTGGAGCATTCTAGGATTGGATAAAGGAAAGGAAAAGGAAGGAAATGAAGGTAAAGGGAGGAAAATATCAGGAAAGGAAGAGAAGAATGAAGTGCCCGCAACAAGATACTTGTAGGTATCGATTTTGATTTGTTATTTCATTCCTAGATTTGACATCCATGGTACATGCATGTGTGTATTTGGTTCTCTTGTTCTCATTGGCATAGGTTTCCCTAGGTGTGAAAATGGTTTTAAGCCTTGCCTTGCCATTTCCGAATAAACATGGTGTGATGGGTTCTCTTTTAATTAGTTAAGCTATATTTTTGGATGGTTTCCAAACTAAGTGGGGTGGTCTTTGAATAAGAACAAAAGCGTAGGAATCCCTAGACTAGTGAAGGTGGGATTGCCATAAAGTCAAGCTTTCTGTACCTCGGTGGGCCTAAGAATCCTCAACCTGTGAATTCCAGGATATACAGAAAAGCCTAGAGGTGTGCCCTCCAATATTCTTAGGAATGCTCAACTAATGAATGGTGTGATATATGGTAAATAATAGAGGTTGCAGTCACGAATAGGCGTAGGAATCCTCGACTGGTGGATGGTGGGATATGCAATAAATCCTAGAGATTAGGAGTGAGAAACATTTCTCATGATCTAGGTGGAGGGATCTGGAAGCATCCATGCTTGTATAGGCCTAGTGATCCTTGGACCGGTATATGGTTGGATTACAGTAAGTATTTTATGTTTATTGTTTGAGCATAAGAATCTCTTCGTGGATTGCAATAAATACTGAGGAAAACTAGTTTATTTTGTTATGAGTTGCACATTAATTCTTGGAATATGGCACGGGGGTGATTGGTTAAAAAATTATTTGGCTTAGCCCAATCTATGATCGAGTTGTACATGGAACCAAGGTACACCACTCTCTAAACCTGTCTTCTGGAATGAATAAGCTGATGTCGACAGAAGGAGGTGTGCTATAGGTGAGGCAATAAGGAATCCTCAACTAAGGCAAGAGAGAAAATAGTAGAGTGACTGACAGACTGGCACCAATGATGATGATGAAATGGGGGGTACTGAGTAGCGAACATACAACTTCCCTTGTTAGAGCATAAAGGGCATGGATGACCTGGCAACGACTAACACAATATCATGAGGGATAGGGGATAGTGGGAATGAAGGAAATAACATGTGACACGAGAGAGGGACTGAGCACAAAAGGATGGATGACTATAATGGGATTCAAAGGGACTCAGGATAGACTCCATGAATACAATGGTGACTCAATTTGGATGCTCTAAACAAGGGTGACTCGACGGTGCTGCCACACAGAAAAGGTCCAATGGGGACCATAAAAGCATTAGTACAAGATGGTAACTCACAACGAAAGTTGACACAAGCATGGACAAGTATGGAGGCAAAGTGGTGCCCCCAGTACAAGTGTCGCAAGTTAAGAAATTCGATTTTGAGGAGGGGTGAAGTGACGCTTCTTGGAAAAAATGTGTCCTGGTGAAGTATCAAATCACTAAAAACTAACAGATACCCATTTTAGGGCTCGGTGAGAGCTTTCCAATGGTATAGACGGTTTGGTAAACGAAGCTATGGTTTGGTCACACTAGGCGAAAGAAAAAATGGGGGTTTCTCTTTTAATAAGGCGTTTTCCCTCCAAATTCACTCATTTGCATGTGGATTTGTGGTGAATGTAGAGAGGAGAGAAGGCCCTAAATCTTGCGGCGGTCGTAGCGGACAAACCGATTGTTAGAATCGAGATCTGCATTAGGGGAATTTTGAGGTCTAAAATGGGCCTCCTAAGGAAAATTTACAATCAAAATTCACTTTATGAGAACCAATCAAATTTTAGGGGATGACATTATCCCTAATGGTTGAGGTGGCATTGCTTGAGTTAAAGGTACTTGTCACATTCTCAATGGTGGATGAAAACTCATGGTTAACCATGGTAGTGCTCAAAGTACTTTTAAAGTCAAAATAAAGTACTCATAATAAATGTCATTTCAAAATTTTTGAATAAAAATATATTATTTTCATTTCATATTTCTTGAAAGAAACAATGCATGTCTCTATAAATTTATTATATTATATTATATTATTTTTATATAGTATACTAATTACATGTTATTGTACAATTTAAATAATATAAATTTTAATTAAAAGCATATAATATAATTAAGGATTTATATATGTATATTTATATTTTATTTTAATTTATTTAAGTACAAAGGACAAGTGCATTAGTTGTTCAATGATAATGAATTTTTCTTGAAAAGCTCATTCTTATTTATAGTCACATCAATACAATTTTTTTATTAATTTTATTTTTCTACAACTTTTGAATTGAACTATGGTTACATGGATTGTGGTGCAAAAAGTGAATTGAAAAATTCATAAATATTATTTTATTTTTTTAGATATTATTTTATTATTTCTTTAGGAGACCCATTTTAGACCTCAAAATTCCCCTAATGATCACTTGCGGGTAAGAGGCCTAACCCTACTCTTTCTTTTCAGTGGATTAAAAGTTCAAATTAGGTCCCTAGGGCTCAGGAAAAGACCCATACTCATCCTCATGGTCGGGTCGCACTTTTTGGGGCAAAAAACGTGACCTAGGTAGTAGGTTTTGAGCAAAAAACTGCGACCTGTCCCAAGTTTGGGTCTGAAAAGTGCGACCTGTCAGGGAGGGGTTTTTCTGTGCTGTTTTTTGGCTGAGTACTGGGTTTTTTATGATGATATATAGTATTTCCTATCTGTATTCTGACAAATATGATGGTTTTGTGTAGATATGGCAGAATTACGAATCAACTGGAGAGAGAGAGACTTGGGCACATTATGGTAAGAGATCTGGGAGGATCAAGGTGTCTGCAGTTCACTGGCCATGTTTGGGGTTCTGAAGTTTGTGGAGAACCCTTTGATGAGAGCTGGAGAGCCCTTATTATCCTGGATTGTCAGCTATTGGGACCCGGACCATGAGGTCTTTATAGTGTAGGGGCACCGGATCGAGTTGACAGTCCAGGATAAATATTTCCTGACTGGTCTCCCACCACTTAGGATGGTAGTGAATACTTAGCCAGTATTACCGTGGGCCAGAATATCATAGAGTTTGTAGAGTGCCATTGTCGACCAGGTCTCCAAGTCAATGGTACTCAGATACCCATCGGGGATTTGGAGAGGTTAGAGACCCGTGCTGTGTCCGCAGCGGTGCTACAGATCCTAGGCAACCAGGCACTCCATCACATCACTAGAGGGAAGATGATGCTTGTGGAGAGTGTTTTGAGTGGGACCTACTATGGGTGGGTCTGAATGATGCTGTCATCGTTGAAACGACAGTTGTCGCTATGCAAGCGGCAAGTGAACCATGACTATGCATATGGTACATTTTTGTGCTCGTTCTTCTTTGAGAAGATCTCGACAGTTCGACCTCACATACAACTCCAATATGGGGGCCCGAGAGAGACTAGGATGCGCCGGTGGGGGCGACTACTGTGCAAAGGAGGTGCGGTAGTTAGACGGGTTTTCCAACCCGAGTTCTTTGTTCATTGGGATCAGATGCCATTGTATATAGACGACTATCCCTATAGTGGGATGAGTTATTGTGGGGACCCAGATTTGCCACTGCCGCATGGTCAAATATGGGGGCCCAATGGTAAGTGAAAAATTGCTAATCTTTTATGTGCATGTAAAGGTATAGAATATTGTATGTGGTACTAATTATTTCACTTTTGGTATGCAGATACAACACCGGTAAAACTGGCCGGATATATGGGACGACCTTTAGTATCGAGGACCGCAGGACCTAGTGGAGTGAGGGCACAACAAAATGAGGATGCAGTAGCCCTCCTGGAGGATATCTGTCATATGTGAGAGGCTTCTGACCAGTGTTTCAGAGTGCGGTTGGTAGGACTTAGATGACCAGTACATAGAGCCATGTATTTGTCTACCCTCTGAGTGGCGAGGGGTCATGCGGCGCATGGTGATGCCTGGACAGGGTATGCATGATCTACGAGCTACAGGAGCAGAGCCATTGGCTTGGGATCCTCTAGATAGTGACTAGTGTGTAGGGGCAGGTGGTGTCCCAAGTTTTGAGTTTTGTTAACATGCTATGGGCATGTCATATGTATCAGAGTGGATGGACTCTAAAATTTTTTATACGACACATATTATGGATATGCATCATTTTGATATTTTTATGTTATTGTCTTGTGTTAAATGAGTGTGCTAAATGCCAATCTAGAATATTATTTGCAATGCTATCTACATAGTGATTTTTTTCTCTAGGTAGATGACTGAATGTAATGATTTCAAATTCATGCATCAAAAGCTTCACTTTTAAATATCTTCTAAAAAGGATAGGATTATGCACACAATAGACACCATTCAATTGCATGACAAGAAGTAGGGAATCTAAATGAACATGAAGGTGGAGGATGTGATGTGAAAGGGCATCGGCTAATAAACTTCGCACTGCATCATATTCAGCCTGGTTATTGGTAGCAATACCAATGCATACCTCGTTCGAGAGAACAAAGGAGTGCAAGGTGGTAAAAATGGCCCAACTTGCCGAGGCTAGATTCTTGGAGTAGCGACTTGCACCATCAACAAAACCTATATAAGGTGTGGATGGGAGGTCCATATGAAAGGTGCCACAAGACAATAAATGGAAGGATGATGAACAATTTTGGCAACCTGAGCGCAAAGTAGAAATCAAACGCACTTTACAGGAGGGAGTGATCTGGGTAAGATGTCTACTACTCACATGCCGACGGTGAGGTGGAGTGTGAGAGCTACCGGAGGTGTAGCTTGTGCTGAGATCATGAAAGCCACCATAGGCACGGGTGGTGCTTTCCCATTCATGGGCAGGAAACATGAAGTCACGGGTGGACATGGCTTACATGATGTCATCATCGCAATAGAAGCTGGAGTGACTGGAGGAAGGGAGACCACATGACGTGGAGAAGCTACCTGACTCATCATCATGAGAAGAAAGGTTCACATGCACATCATCACGGGGGATGATGGAAGAATAGGCAGATAAGGGATCAACTGATTTTGAGCCTAGGGTGATCGTTGAAGGGAGTTCAAGTGAAACAACAGGGGAAGATTCAGAGGGAGCTTCCACCCAGGGTCTCAGCGATGATGAAAGTTAGAGGATGGTGGCCGCAAGCTCCTTCATCTCGACACCAGGAGGGGGAATGCCAATTGGAGCGGGTAAATCCTTAGTCTGGCCTACAACATACTGTGCAAGTACGGGAGAGGCGGATTGGTGCTGTTCAATCTCATACTCCCGAACTACCTCTAATGAGGTGTGGTAATGCGTAAGGCAGGGACAATGGTGAGAATAGTGGCCATGGATATCACACAATGCACAAGGTTGGTTAGTGTGAATAGTTTTAGGATTCTTGGCTGCAGTCGAGGAAGAAATAGAGGCTTCAGGGACCGTAGAATCAGGGAACACAACTTTAGCCATGGGCTTGATATAGGGTAGTTCAAGACAGTTATGGGTGGCATGGTCGATGACATCACACAAAGCACAGGGCTTTGCGGGTGGGGGAGGTGCAGGGTTTGTTGGGGCATCCTTATTCTTGGAGGCCCTCTTATGAGATTTTCCCTTCTTACTCGAAGTGGTCACAACAAGAGGTGGTTCCTGTTGAGGTGGTTGAGGCATTTTTGTAGCGGGAGAAGTCATGGCGACCAATTGAATTGGGGTCAAAGCAAGGTAAGGTTTGGGTTGAACTGGTGGGCTAGCAGCTATAGGATCAATGTACTAGATGGGAATCCCAAGGGTCAAGTTAGGAAGAGAGAGGGTGGCCATGATAGGTGCTGTATAGACTCCTGGTGGGGGAGTTAGGAACGATATCTGACCGGAGGGGTAATGGCCAGGCGGGACAACTCCTAAATGGTTAAGGCATGGAGGAACCATTCTAGGAGGGTAAAGAGGCTCATGAGTACTAGCTAAAGGGTCAAGAGGAGGAGGTCTAGAAGGATGAATCGAAGGGATAGGAGAAGGCTACGGAGGGTGAGGAGGCTGCTGACTAGCCGAGGCGGGCCGCTTGAGGGTAGCCTGAGACGATTGCACCATGCAAACATTCGATGAGCTAGGATCAAAGAAAGGAGGAGGAATACCAGGCAATGTACCAAGCAATGAGGAATATTTATAGATTCTGGGTGAAACACTAGTCAAAGAATCGACGGTTTGCTTGTTGGCCACCGAAGAGATAGTGGACACAAGGGAGGTCTGAGACTTCGGTTCGTAATATGTCAACTGGTCAATGGTGACTATATTTCCATTATGAGGGAAGGAAATCTTTCGGTGGACGGTGGAAGGGACATCAGACATCACATAAGTGTAGCTACGACCCAATATAATGTTGTAATCTAAGGGGGCATGTTAGGAAAAATACTGAGAGGGGGGGTGAATCAGTATTTAGATCTGACTAAAAAATTATGCATTTAATTTCTTAGTTAGATTATCGCATCATTCATTAAGCATTAAGCATGTGCAGTAATAATAGAATTAGGTCATCACACATAAGCAACACATATGAACACCAGTATTTAAGGTGGAAACCCAATTTGGGAGAAAACCACCGCTGTTGTCATCTCCGTCTTCAATATTTATTATAAAAAAAACTTCTTACAATTTGTGTGCTGGCACAGACTCATACCAGCATGGAGGGACCCACCTGCAGAAGGCTACAACCTTCTCTCATTCTCCAGTCACTACTGGAAGGAAGCTCCAACCCCCTGATTTTGACACCAGCTTGTACTGGCGAAAAGCTTCCACTTTCATGTAGAAGACTTCAACCCTCAGATCCACCAAATTTCTTCAATTTCTTCATCAGACTTATGTCAGGTCTTCAATAATTCTTTGTAGATCTTCCTAGAGATTCATCATTTCTAGAACTAGAGATCTTGAACCTTTCTCAACTCCATAGGTTCATCATAGATTCAGCTTTATCAGAAAATAGAGTTCAATCATGCAGATATCTCTTAACGATATTTATTCATTAACAACCCCTCCACATGCACACATTGAACTATAATCCTCTTCTCCTTATATAGTTTTTTCCTTTATTAATACCATGAGTCAAAACCACCCAACCACTGATGGTATTTCTGGACGGGATCAATTAGATAATCCAGCGGGGTCTACCCAAGCCCCAAACAATTTCTTATTGTTCTATTTTCTTGGTTAGGCAAATAATTAATCTAAGACTTTTTAATATCTCAATCTGAGATTGAGATATTAATCAATTCCTCCTCTAATTATGAACTCCCCAAGGCATATATATATATCAACCCCAGGTTTATGTGTTCATGAGATCAACGCATATATTAACCCACGTTCATTGCATCACAAGTTTCATATTTTGCCAACTTCACATATTCACCATTCTTTATTAACCCTGCAAACCTTAGTTTAAAAGATCCCAATGAATATAAATTAGAACCGGGCCCACATATATAATCGAAGATCCAATCACGTACTCGCACCGTACCATGGTTATCCATCATTCTCCTTCCTCATACGGCCACCGTCCGATGACTCCCCTCCGGATCGACGGCGCAGAACAATATCGCGTGGCTTCTTTAGTCGAACATGAACGTACGATGGCGCACAGTGATGGTGGTTTTGCAAATTCGTTCAGGGACGCATGTCGCTTGTTCTATGGAATCACTCCCAACCTCTTGAATACCGCTTGCCCGTCGAAAGCGGTGCGATGAAAACCGGAAACCGCTCATGGTTCCTTCTGCTCATGGTTCCTTTCCGCTAGCTTCGCTCAGGGTTCCTTCCTCCTTTATTCTGTCATCGCTATGTTTCTTCATGAAGGCATAACCTTGTTTTAATTTTTCTTCCTCCACGTGATTATGTTAATGTAACTCAGGTTAAATATATATATTTATTCCAGTAAACATGCTCTGCGATCATGTGTCCATTCAACTGCATTCTTCAGCAAGCAGGTTAACCCTATTGATTCCACCATATAGAATTACATCCTTTACCGATTTTCTAGCTCGTGCTTTTACAGAAATTGAATCCATCAGCCCTTTACTCAGATTTACTCAGCCATACTTAACACATATTTCGAAGAGACCATAACCCTCCAACTTTAGAGGTTTGTCAGGATGTATGAATACACCAAACTTATTTACACATGAATTAACACGTCCTTATTCACATCGATTCTCCTAGAGCTTCAATTAATGTACATTCAGTCTTATATTCTGCTTGTATAAAACTGTTGATGGTTTTCTGAGTTAGTCATTATCTGCATCCTGTGTCAGAGAGTTGCCATCAAGGACAATCATATAATAAGATACAAGAAAGATACAAGAAATATATTGCCAACAATCTCCCCCTTTGGACTTGATGGAAATCATGACCAGAAATACATTCAGCAACATTTCTCCCCCTTTGACATCAAGGGCAAAGGGTAGATCAAGATCCTTTGTACCAACAATACCATGGTCCCCCTGAGATAATGCTGCATAATCAAGATAAAAAATTCTCAAGCATGAGGTCAAACTACAACAAATAAATAGAGTGCCAATAATGCATCCTTTCCACATGACCAATTCTCCCCCTTAGCCTGTGCATCCTGAACACTTTGAACAGGAGTGTATCCAATTTAATCTTCTGAATTTAAGTAGATCTAATCTTCTGCATGGAAAATACTACTCCCATCTTCTGTCTGAGATATTTGAACACTTCCCTAGGGAAAGGTTTGGTAAATATATCAACAACTTGTTCTTTGGAGGGAACATACTCCAACTTCACCTTTTGTTCAAGCACTTGTTCACGTAAGAAGTGATACTTGATGGGAATGTGCTTAGTCTTGGAATGCATAACAAGATTCTTTGAGATACCGATGGCACTTGTATTATCACACATAATGGAGATAGGAAGTGAACATTTGATTTGAATGTCTTGTAAGGTTTGCATCATCCAAAGAAGTTGAGTGCAACATGATGTGGCAGCCACATATTCTGCTTCTGCTGTAGATAAGGCAATAGAGCTTTGCTTCTTGCTGAACCAAGATACTAACCGGGACCCCATATAGAATGCACCACCACTAGTGCTTTTCCGATCATCAATGTTTCCAGCCCAATCTGCGTCAATGTAAGCATGAAGGGTGAGATCAGCATTCTTTGGATACCATAGTCCAAAGTCTTGATTTCCTTGCAGATATTTGAATATTCTTTTGACAGCCTGAAGGTGAGACTCTTTTGGATTAGCTTGGAATCGCCCCACAATTCCAACTGCATGCATAATGTCTGGTCTTGTCCCAGTGAGATAAAGTAGACTTCCTATCATAGATCTGTATTCTGGTTGATTCATCGTGGGGGAATCATCATTAGAACTGAGATTAAATCTAGTTATCATTGGTGTACTTATAGGTTTTCAATCTTCCATGCCATACTTCTTCAAGATTTGCTTAAGATATTTTTCTTGTGATAATAATATGCCATTTATTGCTTGTTGCACTTGCAAGCCAAGAAAGAATGTTAGTTCCCCAAGTAAAGACATTTCAAATTCTTGCTGCATATCAGAAGAAAATTTCTAACTCATAGACTCTTCATTACTTCCAAAAATGATATCATCAACATATACAACCACAATCAATAGTTTATCATTTTCCGTTTTTGTGTATAAGTTGCTATCAGCAGACCCCTTTGAAAATCCTTGTTGATGAAGATATTTGTCAAGACTATAGTACCATGCCCTTGGAGCTTGTTTGAGACCATATAGAGCCTTTTTAAGTCTACAAACAAGTTTTTCATTATTTCCCAAAATGAATCCTTCCGGTTGTTCTATATAAACTTCTTCTTCTAGATGACCATTGAGAAAAGTAGATTTAACATCCATTTGATAAACTTTGATTTGTTGGAAGCTTGAAAAAGCAAGAAACATTCTTATGGCTTCAAGTATAGCTACAGGGGCAAAAGTTTCTTCAAAGTCTATACCTTCTTGTTGAGCATACCCCTTGCAAACAAGTCTAGCTTTATTTCTTATGACATCCCCATTCTCATTTAACTTATTTTTGAATATCCATTTAGTTCCAATGACATTTTTATCATGAGGTTTTGGTACTAATTCCCAAGTATGATTGTTTTCAATTTGATCAACCTCTTCATTCATGGCTTGAATCCAACATTCATCTTTGCTGGCTTGATTGACATTTTGTGGTTCAATAGTGGATAGAAATGCGAGATAGCTAGAAGATCCCACAAGAGTCCTTCTTGTTTGTACACTTGATCCCTTTTCTCCCAAAATTTGAGATTCTGGAAGATTCTTTTGAACATATCTGCATGGAGCCTTTTCAGATAAATCATCTTCGGGTTCTTCATTGGTTTCACTGTCTATATCATTCCTCTTTGATGTAGAAGGATATATGTCATCATCATCTTCATTAGTTGTTTGTTTTTCTTCTTTTGGAGCTGAAGGAGACTCATCAATAACAAAATCAATACATTCAACAATCTTCCGAAGTCTTTTATTGTAACATTTATATGCCCTACTCCTAGAGGAGTAACCAATAAATATCCCTTCATCTGCTCTAAGTTCAAACTTGTCAAGTTTTTCATCATTACTTTTGATAAAGCATTTGCTCCCAAAGACTCTAAAGTGCTTCACAGTGGGAGGATTACCATACCATAGCTCATATGGAGTTTTATCACTATTTACACGAAAATGTGCCTTGTTAATAATATTTACCGTAGTATGAGCTGCTTCTCCCCAAAATGTGTCAGGTGTTCCAGAATCATCAAGCATAGCTCTAGCCATTTGTTGAACTGTTCTATTCATTCTTTCTGCTACACCATTTTTTTGTGGAGTGCTAGCTACATAAAACTGACTTTTTATGCCATGTTGTTCACAAAATTCAAGGAATTCATCTAATGTATATTCTCTTCCTCGATCAGATCTAAGACACTTGATTTTTAGATCTAATTATTTCTCAACCAGTGCTTTGAAGATCTGAAATTTCTCAAATTCTTCATCTTTGTGTTTAATCAACCCAATCCAACACATTTTAGAGAAATCATCAATAAATAAGATATAGTATTGTTCACCACGTGGTGAATTTTTCTTCACAGGTCCACATATGTCAGTATGAATGAGTTCAAGAGGCTTACTTGATGAACCTTCCTTGGCATTAAATTGCACTCTGGTTTTCTTACCAAATTGGAAAGATTTGCATATGATACTTTCAGGTGGTGAAATATTGGGAAGATCACGAACAGCTTTAAGTCTGCTTGATTTGTTGATTTGAGAGAAGCTCAGATGCCCCAACCTTCTATGCCATAGCCAGTTTTCTAAATATTTACTCATGTAACATTGTTCTTTGCAGTTCTTTAATACATACAAGTTGCTTGGAGTTCTGTATCCTTTTATAATTGTTTTACCTGTATCAAGATCACGTACCACACATTCTTTTGAACTAAAGACAACTTCAGTTCCTTGATCACACATTTGACTTAAACTTAACAGGCTATGCTTTAATCCATCCACATACATGACATTATTAGCTTTCAACTTTTATTTTAGAGAAACAGATCCTTTTCCTTTAATGACAGCAGGAGTATCATTTCCAAATGTAACATTCTTTTCCTTTTCTAGAGCACTATATGCAAGAAGTTTGTTTTTGTCACATGTCATGTGTTTTGAGCATCCACTATCAATGTACCATTGATTTTCTTCTCTTTCTACAAATAAAGCTATGCCACAATTTTCAACCTGCAATTCCTTCTTTTTCCATACTTTGGAGCTTGAAGGAAGATGCTCTTTTGGCTGGACTTTGCTCCTGCATTCATATTCTTCATGGCCAAATTTATTGCAATAAGCACATTCAACTTCATTTTGAAGAGGATAAAAGTTGTTATATGTATTCTTCTTTGTTCCAATATCAATCCTTTTCTTTCTTGCTTCTCTTGTCATGATGGTTTTAAATGCAACACATTGAACATCTTTATGACCAAAATTGTGACATGAGAAACATTGTCCATTGAAGAAGAAATTTTTGCGATCATGAAATCTTCTACTTGAATTTACCTGTTGATTGGTGTTTCTTTGAGATGTACTCCTGTTAGTGTTCTTTGAATTGAGATGGTCATGTTTTATCTGTAAATATTCTTTATTCCCTTGCTGAGGGACAAAATGTTGTGTACTGGTTGTAGCTACTTTTAGATAATTTGGTGCTAAAGCCTGAGAAGATTCTCCGATATATCCAAGACCTTTCTTTAGAAGAGGAGAACGTTGTACCTTGATAATCTCATCCAAGGTTTTAGATCCTTTAGCAAATATAAGATTCAAAGTCTTTAATTTCTCAATTTATTTTCTTAGAACTACTATTTCACATTCTAATTTCTCATTATGTTTCTCCTTTTCTTGAAGCTGGTTTTTCAGAGTTTCTATGGATATTTTACTTTCTTCTAAGCATATTTTGAGTTGATTGATTTCATCAAGAAAATAATTGTCCTCTAAAGCATCCATAAAAGTATCCTTTTCTTCTCTAGACTCCTTTTCAAATTCCATGAGAAGTCTAAGATCTTGTTTACATTCTTCTTCATTGTCTGATTACCCATCACTGTCTTCATGAGTATAGTAAATTTTTCTAGTGCTAAACTGATTCTTATTCCTTCTTGCTACTTCCTTTCCTTTTTCATGTGTTTCTTTATGAGGACACTTAGCAGCATAATGACCAAATCTTCCACAAGAAAAAAATTTGAAAGGAAGCTTACCTCTGAACTGTCCTGTACCAAGTTGGAGTTTCTTTACAAAATTTACCTCATCTTCTTTTGAGATATACCCTGATCCTTCTATCTCTTTTACTTCTTTCCCTTTTTTAGAAGCTCTAAAGACGGCTTCTTTGACTTCAGATGGTCCTCCTCGTCTCATTTCAAATGCAGTTAGTATGCCATGAAGTTGCACCACAGTAAGATTTTGAAGATCCTGCTTTTCTTCAAGAGCAGAAAATTTTGACTCAAATTTTGTCGTTAGTGATCTTAAAACTTTCTCAACAAAAGTAGATTCGGTTATTGTTTCTCCCAAAATTTTCATACGATTTACAATATCATCAAGTCGTAAAAAGAAATTAGCAATGCTCTCCTCATTATGCATTTCTAGGTTCTCAAATTGAATTCTCAGAGTTTGGAATTTAGCACTTTTTACCTTTGCATCACCTTCATAACTTATAATGATTTTGTACCATATTTCCTTTGCTGTATTCAGCTGCATGACTTTGACAAATTCTAATTCATTTAGACTTCCCAATAGAGCATTAACCGCCTTTGCATTTGTTTCATAATTTTTCCTTTCTGTTGGATCTGTTGGTATTGCGGCTGGATATTGATATCCCGTTTCAACAATAGCCCATACATCTGCACCTAGAGACTGAAGATAGGATCTCACCCTTGTTTTCTAGAAGATTAAATTGTTTCTGTTGAAGAGTGGAGGCTTGATAGATGCTATTCCATCTTGATTGCTCATCTTGATTGATCTTCCTTCTAGCGGCTAAGATTTTTCAGAAGGACCTGATCTGATACCAATTGTTAGGAAAAATACTGAGAGGGGGGGTGAATCAATATTTAGATCTGATTGAAAAATTATGCATTTAATTTCTTAGTTAGATTATTGCATCATTCATTAAGCATTAAGCATGTGCAGTAATAACAGAATTAGGTCATCAAACATAAGCAACACATATGAACACCAGTATTTAAGGTGGAAACCCAATTTGGGAGAAAACCACCGTTGCTTTCGTCTCTGTCTTCAATATTTATTATAAAGAAAAATTCTTACAATTTGTGTGCTGGCGTAGACTCATACCAGCACGCAGGGACCCACCTGCAAAAGGCTACCACCTTCTCTCATTCTCTAGTCACTACTGGAAGGGAGCTCCAACCCCCTGATTTTGACACTAGCTTGTGCTGGCGAAAAGCTTCCACTTTCATGTAGAAGACTTCAACCCTCAGATCCACCAAATTTCTTCAATTTCTTCATCAGACTTACGTCAGGTCTTCATTAATTCTTTGTAGATATTCCTAGAGATTCATAATTTCTAGAACTAGAGATCTTGAACCTTTCTCAACTCCATAGGTGCATCATAGATTCAGCTTTATCAGAAAACAGAGTTCAATCATGCAGATATCTCTTAAAGAGATTTATTCATTAACAAACCCTCCACATGCACACATTGAACTATAATCCTCTTCTCCTAATATATTTTTTGCCTTTATTAATACCATGAGTCAAAACCACCCAACCACTGATGGTATTTCTGGACAGGATCAATTAGATAATCCAGTGGGGTCTACCCAAGCCCCAAACAATTTCTTATTGTTCTATTTTCTTGGTTAGGCAAATAATTAATCTAAGAATTTTTAATATCTCAATCTGAGATTGAGATATTAATCCAATTCCTCCTTTAATTATGAACTCCCCAAGGCATATATATATCAACCCCAGGTTTATGTGTTCATGAGATCAATGCATATATTAACCCACGTTCATTGCATCACAAGTTTCATATTTCACCAACTTCACATATTCACCATTCTTTATTAACCCCGCAAACCTTAGTTTAAAAGATCCCAATGAATATAAATTAGAATCGGGCCCACATATATAATCGAAGATCCAATCACATACTTGCACTGTACCATGGTTATCCATCGTGCACCTTCCTCATATGGCCACCGTCCAATGACTCCCCTCCAGATTGACAGCGCACAACAATATCGCACGGCTTCTTTGGTCGAACATTAACGCGCGATGGTGCACAGTGATGGTGCTTTTGCTAATTCATTCAGGGACGCGTGTCGCTCGTTCTATGGAATCGCTCCCAACCTCTTGAATATCGCTTGCCCGTCGAAAGCGGTGCGATGAAAACTAGAAACCGCTCATGGTTCCTTCCGCTCGTGGTTTCTTTCCACTAGCTTCGCTCAGGGTTCCATCCGCCTTTATTCCGTCATCGATATGTTTCTTCATGAAGGCATAACCCTGTTTTAATTGTTCTTCCTCCGCGCAATTATGTTAATGTAACTTAGGTTAAATATATATATGTATTCCAGTAAACATGCTCTGCGAATCATGTGTCCATTCAACTGCATTCTTCAGCAAGCAGGTTAACCCTATCGATTCCACCATACATAATTACATCCTTTACCGATTTGCTAGCTTGTGCTTTTACAGAAATTGAATCCATCAACCCTTTACTCAGATTTACTCAACCATACTTAACACATATTGCGAAGAGACCAGAACCCTCCAACTTTCGAGGTTTGTCAGGATGTATGAATACACCAAACTTATTCACACATGAATTAACATGTCCTTATTCACATCGATTCTCCCAGAGCTTCAATTAATGTACATTCAGTCTTATATTCTGCTTGTATAGAATTGCTGATGGTTTTTTGAGTTAGTCATTATCTACATCTTGTGTCAGAGAGTTTCCATCAAGGACAATCATATAATAGGATACAAGAAAGATACAAGAAACATATTGCCAACAATCTCCCCCTTTGGACTTGATGGCAACCATGACCAGAAATACATTCAGCAACATTTCTTCCCCTTTGACATCAAGGGAAAGGGTAGATCAAGATCCTTTGTACCGACAATACCATGCTCCCCCTGAGATCATGCTGCACAATCAAGATAAAAAATTCTCAAGCATGAGGTCAGACTACAACAAATAAATAGAGTGCCAATAATGCACCCTTTCCACATGACCAATTCTCCCCCTTAGCCTATGCATCCTGAACACTTTGAACAGGAGCGTATCCAATTTAATCTTCTAAATTTAAGCAGATCTGATCTTTTGCATGGCAGAGACTACTCCCAGCTTCTGTCTGAGATATTCGAACGCTTCCCTAGGTAAAGGTTTGGTAAATATATCAGCAACTTGTTCTTTGGAGGGAACATACTCCAACTTCACCTTTTGTTCAAGCACTTGTTCACGTAAGAAGAGATACTTTATGGGAATGTGCTTGGTATTGGAATGCATAACAGGATTCTTTGAGATGTTTATGGCACTTGTATTATCACACATAATGGAAATAGGAAGTGAACATTTGATTTGAATGTCTTGTAAGGTTTGCATCATCCAAAGAAGTTGAGTGCAACATGATGCGGTAGCCACATATTCTTCTTCTGCTGTAGATAAGGCAATAGAGATTTGCTTCTTGCTGAACCAAGATACTAACCGGGGCCCCATATAGAATGCACCACCACTAGTGCTTTTCCAATCATCAACGTTTCCAGCCCAATCTGCATCAGTGTAAGCATGAAGAGTGAGATCAACATTCTTTGGATATCATAGTCCAAAGTCTTGAGTTCCTTCCAGATATTTGAATATTCTTTTGACAACCTAAAGGTGAGACTCTTTTGGATTAGCTTGGAATCGCCCCACAATTCCAACTGCATGCATAATGTCTAGTCTTGTCCCAGTGAGATAAAGTAGACTTCCTATCATAGATCTATATTCTGGTTGATTCACCATGGGGGAATCATCATTAGAACTGAGATTACATCCGGTTATCATTGGTGTACTTATAGGTTTGCAATCTTCCATGCCATACTTCTTCAAGATTTGCTTAAGATATTTTGCTTGTGATAAGAATATGCCATCTGTTGCTTGTTTCACTTGCAAGCCAAGAAAGAATGTTAGTTCCCCAAGTAAAGACATTTCAAATTATTTCTGCATATCAAAAGCAAATTTCTGACTCATAGACTCTTCATTACTTCCAAAAATGATATCATCAACATATACGACCACAATCAATAGTTTATCATTTTTTAGTTTTTGTGTATAAGTTGCTATCAGCAGACCCCTTTGAAAATCCTTGTTGATGAAGATATTTGTCAAGACGATAGTACCATGCCCTTGGAGCTTGTTTGAGACGATATAGAGCCTTTTTACGTCTACAAACAAGTTTTTCATGATTTCCCAAAATGAATCCTTCTGGTTGTTCTATATAAACTTCTTCTTCTAGATCACCATTGAGAAAAGAAGATTTAACATTCATTTGATAAACTTTGATTTGTTGGAAGCTTGAAAAAGCAAGAAACATTCTTATGGCTTCAAGTATAGCTACAGGGGCAAAATTTTCTTCAAAGTCTATACCTTCTTGTTGAGCATACGCCTTGCAAACAAGTCTAGCTTTATTTCTTAAGACATCCCCATTCTCATTTAACTTATTTTTGAATATCCATTTAGTTCCAATGACATTTTTATCATGAGGTCTTGGTACTAATTCCCAAGTATGATTATTTTCAATTTTATCAAGCTCTTCATTCAGGGCTTGAATCCAACATTCATCTTTGCTGGCTTGATAGAAATTTTGTGGTTCAATAGTGGATAGAAATGCGAGATAGCTAGAAGATCCCACAAGAGTCCTTCTTGTTTGTACACCTGATCCCTTTTCTCCCAAAATTTTAGATTCTGGATGATTCTTTTGAACATATTTGGATGGAGCTTTTTCAGATAGATCATCTTTGGGTTCTTCATTGGTTTCACTGTCTATATCATTCCTATTTGATGTAGAAGGATATATGTCATCATCGTCTTCGTCTGTTGTTTGTTTTTATTCTTTTGGAGCTGCAGGAGACTGATCAATAACAACATCAATACATTCAAAAATCTTCCGAAGTCTTTTTTTGTAACATTTATATGCCTTACTCCTAGAGGAGTAACCAATAAATATCCCTTCGTCTGCTGAGTTCAAACTTGCCAAGTTTTTCATGATTATTTTTGATAAAGCATATGCTCCCAAAGACTCTAAAGTGCTTCACAGTTGGAGGATTACCATACCATAGCTCATATGGAGTTTTATCACTATTTACATGAACATGTGCCTTGTTAAGAATATTTACCGTACTATGGGCTGCTTCTCCCCAAAATGTGTCAGGTGTTCCAGAATCATCAAGCATAGCTCTAGCCATTTGTTGAACTGTTCTATTCATTCTTTCTACTACGCCATTTTGTTGTGGAGTGCCAGCTACAGAAAACTGTCTTTTCATGCCATGTTGTTCACAAAATTCAAGGAATTCATCTAATCTATATTCTCCTCCTCGATCAGATCTAAGACACTTGATTTTTAGATCTAATTCATTTTCAACCAGTGCTTTGAAGATTTGAAATTTCTCAAATGCTTCATCTTTGTGTTTAATAAACCCAATCCAACACATTCTAGAGAAATCATCAATAAATAAGATATAGTATTGTTTACCACATGGTGACTTTTTCTTCACAGGTCCACATATGTCAGTATGAATGAGTTCAAGAGGCTTACTTGATGAACCTTCCTTGGCATTAAATTGCACTCTGGTTTGCTTACCAAATTGGCAAGATTTGCATATGATACTTTCAGGTGGTGTAATATTGGGAAGATCACGAACAGCTTTAAGTCTGCTTGATTTGTTGATTTGAGAGAAGCTCAGATGCCCCAACCTTCTATGCCATATCCAGTTTTCTGAAGATTTACTCATGTAACATTTTTCTTTGCAGTTCTTTAATACATACATATTGCTTGGAGTTCTGTTTCCTTTTATAATTGTTTTACCTGTATCAAGATCACGTACCACACATTCTTTTGAACTAAAGACAACTTCAGTTCCTTGATCACACATTTGACTTACACTTAACAGGTTACGCTTTAATCCATCCACATACATGACATTATTAGCTTTCACCTTTTCTTTTAGAAAAACAGATCCTTTTCCCTTAATGACAGCAGGAGTATCATTTCCAAATGTAACATTCTTTTCCTTTTCTAGAGCACTATATGCAAGAAGTTTGTTTTTGTCACCTGTCATATGTTTTGAGCATCCACTATCAATGTACCATTGATTTTCTTCACCTTCTGCAAATAAATCTATGCCACAATTTTCAACCTGTAATTCCTTCTTTTTCCACACATTGGAGCTTGAAGGAAACTGCTCTTTTGGCTGGACTTTTCTCCTACATTCAAATTCTTCATGGCCAAAGTTATTGCAATAAGCACATTCAACTTCATTTTGAAGAGGAGAAAAGTTGTTATAGGTATTCTTCTTTGTTCCAATATCAATCATTTTCTTTCTTGCTTCTCTTGTCATGATGGTTTTATATGCAACACATTGAACAACTTTATGACCAAAATTGTGACATGAGAAACATTGTCCATTGAAGAAGAAATTTTTGCGATCATGAAATCTTCTACTTGAATTTACCTGTTGATTGGTGTTTCTTTGAGATGTACTCCTATTAGTGTTCTTTGAATTGAGATGGTCATGTTTTATTTGTAAATATTCTTTATTCCCTTGCTGAGGGACAAAATGTTGTGTACTGGTTGAAGCTACTTTTAGATAATTTGGTGCTGAAGCCTGAGAAGATTCTCCGATATATCCAAGACCTGTCTTTAGAAGAGGATAACGTTGTACCTTGATAATCTCATCCAAGGTTTCAGATCCTTTAGCAAATATAAGATTCATAGTCTTTACTTTCTCAATTTCTTTTCTTAGACCTACTATTTCACATTCTAATTTCTCATTATGTTTCTCCTTTTCTTGAAGCTGGTTTTTCAGAGTTTCTATGGATATTTTACTTTCTTCTAAGCATATTTTGAGTTGATTTATTTCATCAAGAAAATCATTGTCCTCTAAAGCATCCATAAAAGTATCCTTTTCTTCTTTAGACTCCTTTTCAAATTCCATGAGAATTCTAATATCTTGTTCACATTCTTCTTCACTGTCTGATAACCCATCACTGTCTTCATGAGTATAGTAACTTTTTCTAGTGCTAAACCGATTCTTATTATTTATTGCTACTTCCTTTCCTTTTTCATGTGTTTCTTTGTGAGGACACTTAGCAACATAATGACCAACTCTTCCACAAGAAAAACATTTGAAAGGAAGCTTACCTCTGAACCGTCTTGTACCAAGTTGGAGTTTCTTTACAAAATTTACCTCATCTTCTTCTGAGATATACCCTGATCCTTCTGTCTCTTGTACTTATTTCCCTTTTGTAGAAACTCTAAAGATGTCTTCTTTGACTTCAGATGATCCTCCTCGTCTCATTTCATATGAAGTTAGTATGCAATGAATTTGCACCACAGTAAGATTTTGAAGATCCTGATTTTCTTCAAGAGCAGAAAATTTTGACTCAAATTTTGTCGTTAGTGATCTTAAAAATTTCTCAACCAAAGTAGATTTGGTTATTGTTTCTCCCAGATTTATCATACGATTTACAATATCATCAAGTCATAAAAAGAAATTAGCAATGCTCTCCTCATTATGCATTTTTAGGTTCTCATATTGAATTCTGAGAGTTTGGAGTTTAGCACTTTTTACCTTTGCATCACCTTCATAACTTATAATGATTTTGTCCCATATTTCCTTTGCTGTATTCAGCTGCATGACTTTGACAAATTCTGATTCAGTTAGACTTCCCAATAGAGCATTAACCGCATTTGCATTTGTTTCATAATTTTTCCTTTCTGTTGGATCTGCTGGTACTGCGGTTGGATATTGATATCCTGTTTCAACAATAGCCCATACATATGCACCCAGAGACTGAAAATAGGATCTCATCCTTGTTTTCCAGGAGATAAAATTGTTTCCGTTGAAGAGCGGAGGCCTGATAGATGCTATTCCATCTTGGTTGCTCATCTTGATTGATCTTCCTTCTAGCGGCTAAGATTTTCAGAAGGACCTGCTCTGATACCAATTGTTAGGAAAAATACTGAGAGGGGGGGTGAATCAGTATTTAGATCTGACTGAAAAATTATGCTTTTAATTTCTTAGTTAGATTATTGCATCATTCATTAAGCATTAAGCATGTGCAGTAATAACAAAATTAGGTCATCACACATAAGAAACACATATGAACACCAATATTTAAGGTGGAAACCCAATTTGGGAGAAAACCACCGCTGCTGTCATCTCCGTCTTCAATATTTATTATAAAGAAAACTTCTTACAATTTGTGTGCTGGCGCAGACTCATACCAACACGCAGGGACCCACCTGCAGAAGGCTACAACCTTCTCTCGTTCTCCAGTCACTACTGCAAGGGAGCTCCAACCCCCTGATTTTGACACCAGCTTGTACTGGTGGAAAGCTTCCACTTTCATGTAGAAGACTTCAACCCTCAGATCCACCAAATTTCTTCAATTTCTTGATCAGACTTACGTCATGTCTTCATTAATTCTTTGCATATCTTCCTAGAGATTCATCATTTCTAGAACTAGAGATCTTGAACCTTTCTCAACTCCATAGGTGCATCATAGATTCAGCTTTATCAGAAAACAAAGTTCAATCATGCAGATATCTCTTAAAGAGATTTATTCATTAACAACCCCTCCACATGCACACATTGAACTATAATCCTCTTCTCCTTATATAGTTTTTGCCTTTATTAATACCATGAGTCAAAACCACCCAACCACTTATGGTATTCCTGGAAGGGATCAATTAGATAATCCAGTGGGGTATACCCAAGCCCCAAACAATTTCTTATTGTTCTATTTTCTTGGTTAGGAAAATAATTACTCTAAGACTTTTTAATATCTCAATCTGAGATTGAGATATTAATCCAATTCCTCCTTTAATTATGAACTCCCCAAGGCTTATATATATATCTCAACCCCAGGTTTATGTGTTCATGAGATCAACGCGTATATTAACCCATGTTCATTGCATCACAAGTTTCATATTTCGCCAACTTCACATATTCACGATTCTTTATTAAACCCGCAAAACTTAGTTTAAAATATCCCAATGAATATAAATTAGAATCGGGCCCACATATATAATCGAAGATCCAATCACATACTTGCACTGTACCATGGTTATCCATTGTGCACCTTCCTCATACGGCCACCATCCGATGACTCCCCTCTAGATCGATGGTGCACAACAATATTGTGCGGCTTCTTTGGTCGAACATTAATGCGCGATGGCGTGCAGTGACGGTGGTTTTGCAAATTTGTTCAGGGAAACGTGTCGCTCGTTCTAGGGAATCTCTCCCAACCTCTTGAATACCGATTTCCCGTCGAAAGAAGTGCGATGAAAACCAAAAACCGCTCATGGTTCCTTCCGCTCGTGGTTCCTTTCCGCTAGCTTCGCTCAGGGTTCTGTCCGCCTTTACTATGACATCGCTACATTTCTTCATGAAGGCATAACCCTGTTTTAATTGTTCTTCCTCCGTGCAATTATGTTAATGTAACTCAGGTTAAATATATATATGTATTCCAGTAAACATGCTCTGCGATCATGTGTCCATTCAACTGCATTCTTCAGCAAACAGGTTAACCCTATCGATTCCACCTTACAGAATTACATCCTTTATTGATTTGCTAGCTCGTGCTTTTACAGAAATTGAATCCATCAGCCCTTTACTCAGATTTACTCATCCATACTTAACACATATTGCGAAGAGACCAGAACCCTCCAACTTTAGAGGTTTGTCAGGATGTATGAATACACCGAACTTATTCACACATGAATTAACATGTGCTTATTCACATAGATTCTACCAGAGCTTCAATTACTGTACATTTAGTCTTATATTATGCTTGTATAGAACTGCTAATGGTTTTCTGAGTTATTCATTATCTTCATCCTGTGTCAGAGAGTTGCCATCAAGGACAATCATATAATAGGATACAAGAAAGATACAAGAAACATATTGCCAACAATCTATGACTTCTACGTCAACAGAAATAGTCTTGCCCACAAGAGTAATAGGACAATTGTGTAACAAGCCATTGGGATTAGAGGTGTGGCCATCCCACGCTTGGAGAGTGATTATGGAAGGAGCCAACTTAGCTGATCCGAGTTTCTTCCAAATTGAAGCACACATCACGCAAGTGGATTCCCCCTCATCAATAATGCACTGGGAAACGTTAGCATTCCGGATCTTGAATGGGATTTGGAAGGCGACGGAAGCAGGGAGATGAGGATGTTCTAACTGGTCAACATCAAAGATAATCAATCGATCACTGGAAGGATCTACAACTCCCATGGAAGATACTAGAGCTTTTCATTGTGAAGGGCATGATTGGAGGAGTTCTAGCATTGAAATGGCAGCTGGGGATTGTACCAAATCATCTACTATGCTATATGAATGGGTAGCTTTTCCAGAAGCAACATTTTGGTGTAGTGGTCCCTTAGGGATCTTGGTATGAACCTGTGATTTAGGCTGAGGTATATGTAAGGGACCATTGGGTGTCGAAAGAGGCTCTGTAGAGACCAAAGGAGGCAGCTTGGGGACAAACGTAGTGGGAGGCTTGTTGTACTGACGGGACCGAGTTTGAAGATTGATGTCTACGATTAAAGGTTGATCAGATTTCATCATGAGAATATGGTAATCGGAGGTACCAGATGGAGGAGTTTGAGTGGCCACCTAACCTTCAGGTGGTTAGGTAGCCACAGATCCTTGTTGATGGAAAGGATCGGTAAGAACAATCAGTTGACTAGGTGCAGGACTGGGAGGAACGGAAAGGACAGCTTGTTGTCCTCTCAATGTTGCTTGAGACTCCCATAGTTGCCGCATCTGTGGAAAAAGAGGACAATCATGTGTATAATGACCATAAACACCACAACAAGAATAGGGCTTGTTTGTGCGAACAAGCCTGTCCTGCTTGGGCTGAGTGCCCTGTTGCTGGTTCATATTGTTAGGAGAATTACCTTGATTAGGTCCAAGATTACCAGGGGCAACTTGATTTTGAGTTCCTTTCCTCTTCTTTTTTGAGGTAGGAGGATTAGTAGCACCCTACTGTGCTTACACTTGCCCCTGAGGGGGCAGTGGTTGCTGTTTCGGGGGTTGAGAAGGCAAGGGAGGAGGAGGTGATAATGCTAGAGGAGATGGAGCACCAGGCAGTGGATACAGATAATAAGGAGGTTGGGTAACAGTGTGGTAAATAGGAGGTTGGGAAAAATAAGGAGGCATGCCGTATCCTGGATACGTGCTACCAGGAGGGGGAAAAGTGCAGGAGGTGCTGGTCCCCCCCTGAGGAAAACCATAGCCCATGGGAGGTTGAGCATAAGGATTAGAGAGAGCTCCAATGATACTGCCGATGGTGTGAGATGCCCCCAGTGCATTGGCACCACTAGGTCTGGGAAGATCAGGTAGAATGGTATAAACATAACTCGACTGAGCGTAGATCAGATCATATTTTAATTCAATTTGGAGAGCAGCTTCTTTTGAGGAAATTGCGATGCGAAATCTTTCCCAATAGGCGGCAAGAGAGATCCGAGGAACTAGTCCATGTAGATATAATCTTTGAAGGTAGGGCCTCGACATAGGCTCTTTCTTCTTTGCCATTCCTGGACATGGTCGGATAGGCGGGTCGTAGACTATTGATGGAAAGAAGTCAAGAGTTCGGTACCAGTGTCATAACGAAGAGGAAGCTGGAAGTAAGACAAAAATGCCTGGGTAAGAGTCGCAAAGATGGTATGGGAGGAAGGGGCCTGATCAACATACCACTTAGAAGCTTCACTTGTAAGTGTTTTTTGGAACAACTGAAGACGGACAGAGTCATCGATAATGGATTTAGACATACACCACATGTGGAAAGATTGAACATGATTTGAAGGATCTTCTCCAGCAAGGCCTTCAAACATTTAGATGTCGGAAGGGAGCTTTTTCAGAATAGCAAGCCAACTAGCATCATGGTGTATAGGGTCGTTTATCAACTGGTCAAAATAGGGGAGGCTGAGGCCTGCCATGAAGGGGAGCCAGGGCGCAACTGGGGTAGTGTTCGTTGCGGTCCAACTAGTGGTATTCCCGGCATGAGGGCCAGGGTTACCCCCAGCATTAGGTCTTGCACTAGACATGGTGAAGGTGTCAGTGGGAGAACCGAAGGCAGAACGAGAAGGATAGCCCAAAGGACCAGAAGAAGATTCGGTGTGCAGACTCGGTGGAGGACTAACTTGAATCCTACGTGGAGGAGTAAGTCTTCCTACCGGAAACAGAAGATGAAGGCCAAGAAGTCTCCAGGATAAATGCCTTGGTGGCACAATGATGACGAAAAAAACATGGCACAAAGGAAAAAGAGACCGTCAAGGGCAGGGAGGTGCAGGATCAATTGATTAAAATGTCGAAACAAGGGCAGAGTTGTGTAGGATCTATTGATTTGAATGTTTTTAGAGTATTTTCTTGGCGGTGTTAACCAAGCCCTTTTTCTCTTAGGGTGTGTGTGCAAAAGTGTGTAAATTTTAATTTTTAAACCCAGAAATTTGTAGAGAAAAAGAAAAAGTGTGCTGTATAGCTGTAAATAAACTTGCAAATGACAGTATATAAGCCTACAAAAACAAAAAATAAAAAGCTAATAATGCAATAATATAAACTTCAGGGAGGTGGGTCTCTCAACAACTAGTCTATAGGTGAGTAAAAAACTCATCAAAAAACACTAAAAAAGCCAATAGATCTAAGGTCAAGAGGGACAGGGATCTAAAGGACAAAATTTGCTGGAAAGTGGTGCAGAAAACAACAACAAATCAGAGGAAAAATTGTTGTAAAAAGAGGTGGCGAAAGGCTATCTCCTATAGGGAAACAGAGTGAACCCTAGAGGAAAACCAAAGAAAATCTAAATGAGGTGATGTGGATGGATAACAAGCTGATCTAAAGCGGATCTGAAGGTGAGGTATCAGATCTGAAAAAATGGCTGAAGACTCTAAAATTTCAGACAACCTGCAACAACAAAAACTCTTTCACAAAAAGTGGGGGGGGGGGGGGTACTGAAGCCCTAAGGGGCTAGGTTCCCACTTACTTGAGTAAAACAGAGCAATTACAGGTCCAAAATGGATGGATACGAAGGTCAGAAAACCCTAAATAGAGGCTCAGAAAAACCCGGAAAACTTTCAGAAAAATCCCTGCAAAAAGTCTAGGTCGCAGTTTCTGACCTGTTTTCAGCAGAGGTCGCAGTTTTTGGGCTGATTCCTGCTTCCTGAAGCCCCAGGTCGCAATTTTTGGGCCAAAAAGTGTGACTTGCACTTCAAACACTCTCGACAGCATATTTAAAAAAAAATTGTTGGCTTAGCTGTGGCTGATCTCTGTCACCTGCACAATAGGTCCGAAAACACACGAAATTTAGAATTTTTATCGTTTTAGGGTTTTATAGGTTAAAAACAACATCAAGAAAAGAAAAAACAAGTGGCTGATGAGAAATCCTAGGGTTTGAAGTAGCTGGATATGCAAGGATCATAAAAACAATAGCGGTTGTAATCATAAACCCGTGTGGAGTCGCCAATTGTTTGTATGAATCTTAATTCCAAGTGTACGAAAAAGACCACTTTAGCTGTGCATAAAAAGCAACCCTAACAACAAAAATGGTTTCCAATATCGTCAGATCTGCAGTTAGGTGATTAAGATAAATGCTGCAAAAATCTAGACCTATGCATTAGAATACATTAAGCAATAGAAAAAACAAGATTTACTCCATGCATCCAACAGACAAGACAAGAATATGTTGAATGAATTTTGTATTAATGGCACCTGGGAGGAAAACACAAGAGGGTGTTCCCTGTTCTCCTCAATGGGATGAGTTCTTGTAAGTCCTCAGCACTTCAGATTTAAAATTCTTCTCTCTTGATGGTGTAGAAAACCCAGACAAGAATGGTAGCAAAATATGACTATGATGGTGGATCAATAGTCAAACCAAAAGTATAGATCCAGAGTGATCTTTAGGCAAAAAAAGGTGGTAAATGAATGGGAAAGCCCTTCTATTTATAAAAAAATATTGAGTTAGTCTAGATATTGGTGCATAATTAAAATATTATTAACCAAATCAAGATCCAACTTTTATGGAATATTTTATTATATTTGTTGGAGGGAAAAGGAATTTGAGTTGTTCAAATCCCTTTATTTGTAAATAATAAATAAATAAATGATTTATTTATCATTTTAAGGATGTGGTTAAGTAATAATCAAATAAATAATGATTTATTTAATTATTTAAAGGTGATTTAGTCATATTCAACAAAGAATATTATTTAAATAAGGTTTAAATAATGATTCTTAGGAAATAATAAGATAAATAATGATTTATCTAATTAATTTCCTTGTTTTGGGTTAAATATAACGAGGAATATTAATTAAATTGTTGTTTAACTAATTATTCCTTAAGGAGAATAAAAAAAATGTAGATTTATTTAATATTTCCTCATGGGGTTTCCTGTTTAGACCATAGAAAACTTAATAAAGGTGGTTTACTAAGTTATTTTTCATAGTGAATGCAATTTTACTTAGGGTAAAACTGGTCTTACATGGTGTACTTGGGTCAATTTAATAACAATAGGTTAGATGACCAAAAAATGGTGTAACAGCCATGGAGTTGTGGATTCATTTTATTTTTTATTTTCTAGTTGGTTCTCATGTTACTTTAGTTGTCGACTGAGTTATTAGTTCTTGGAGCCTTAGTCGAACAAACGCTCTGGAGCTTGGAAACAGTTGGGTTTGAGTTACTAGTCATGGATAATTGGTTGGAAAAAATGCTCTCGAGCCCTAGATAGCTTGAGTAGAGACCGACCTAGTGATGGTTAGTGATGTCCAACCATGAGATGGAATCACTGTTTGAGGGTTTAGGTGGTTCTACCTCTAGAGAACCTCGTTTGGTTTTGATGGATTTTGTTTATGATATCCCACATTCATGCTTGGAATATGGCATGGGAGTGAATAGATGAAGAGAGATTTTGATTATCCATGTCTTTGGTCTGGTGGAACGTAGAAGTCCCAAACCTAGTTGCATTTTTTTTATGGAAGTAAGATCTCTTTTCTTCAAGTATATATGGCTAAATATTATTGTTATCACAAGAATCCTATTGCTGATGTATCCTTCGTATTTCTGTGGTTATTATGCTAGTTATGAGCATGTATTGTATGAGTGATGATGTATGGTTCTTCCCATGTTTTTACTTGTAAATGAATCAAAAATGAATATATGGTAAAATAGATGGTAATGAAGCTAATGATGTAAGGGAACACTGCTTCTTAACAATCCTCAGATAAGTATGAGACCGTTATGCTTAGATCTGTTATGTAAACCTGTAGATATCATTGATGCCAAGTGTTTGACAGAATGTTAGTCCCGGTTGGTGATGGTTAGGCCTAGTATTGAAGTTAGTTTATGGTTTGCTAGTATTTTCCTCACGTGTTTAATGGATTCTAGAAGCTACAGTAAGTTCAGGGCAGTGGCTGGAATTATAGGCTTGAAAAGTTCCTCAAATCCCCCATAGTCTGGGATAGGTATGCTGGAAATAGTCCCTATACACACGCATCAAAACTTTTTCACCCATCCAGAGCCTCCCAGACATAGGCATGTAGTATTATGCATGTGTCTAGAGCTTAAGTGGGTTAAAAAATAAGTGGGACCGAGGGGCAAGATAGCTGAGTGGGTGGGATGGCTCCTGGGAGTGTTGGTGCTGATGTGGAAGGTATTCTTGATGTTTTTCCATTGATTCCACTTCCTTAAGGTCACATAGGAGGTTGAATAATATCATAGTAGCCTCTTGTCACATGTTTACCGAGGTTGGCCGGTTACTTTGGTAGATGTGGGAGGAGGGCATTATAGAGTGGCATCAGAGCATGCACCAACCCTTGTACTAGATGGGCAGTGTGTTGATCATTCATTTATGTTGTTTGCATATGCGTTCAATATGCTTGTGGTATATATGTGCTTGTTTCATTTGCATGGTATTTGTCACATTGCTAGTGGTGTAGCCATGTGAAGGTTGATGGTGTTAATGTGGTATGTTTCACCATGAGTGTATGTTTGTATATGCATCTGCTATGCATGTTGGTGTATGTATGTTGTTATGCATGCATTATCACAATTAAGGTTTTTATGTATAAGGTCATTGTATACAATTAGGTCTTCATGATGATATTGGTATGTTAGGATGCTAATGTGTTAGCTAAGATAGAGAAGGAGATGTAGATCATTAAAGTGACATTGCAACAATGGAATTTGGGGTAAGATAAGATTGTCATAGAAGTTTGTATGCTTGGCATGTGGGTATGTGATTCATGGTTGATGTAAGCATTAGGGTTAATTATATGTTTGTCATTCTATTATTATTATGGTTACATATGTGATAAATCCTAGTCGATCAGTGTTGTCATATGCATTATGGTTATGTGTATGCCTTTCATTCTATTGATTTTATGGTTACATAGATGATAGATGCTAGTTAATTAGTGTGATCATATGTACATGCGTTGGTTAGTCAAGCATGGTATTAACTTGATGACTATGTTATATGTTTTTGATGAATATGTTATGTTTTAGACTGTAGTTAGATAAATGACTATGTTATATGTTGTTGATGAGCATGTTATATGTTAAATTATTGTTGTTATATGCTAGTTAATTTGATGATTATGGTTATAGAATTAATATATTGATGTTATGTGTATCATGCTAAATTGGATTAGCCTAGGAAGATGGTTAGGGTTATGAAATTTAGGTATGAGTCGATTTATTTGTGATATTATGTCATACTAATCTAGGTTGGATGTGCATATGTGATTGTTATGAATTAATGACATTTTGTTATGAGTCAATGATGTGAAAATGTTAGCTAGTTACTATTGTGGATATCATGACCTTATTTATGTTGAGTTTATGTGTTGTGAAGTTATATCATGCTAATCTAGATTAATTGTGTAGACAAGATAGCCTCCCCTGAAATGCATTAAGGTATGAGTTCTCTTATGTTGTCTACTTTGTGCTTGAATGTTTGATTATGTCGTCTATTTAGTGTGTAAGTGTTGGTGTCTATTATGTCATCTATTTTTTGTTCATTTCTTGATTAATCGCATGATATGAATATGTGTCTATAATATTGCACGAATGAATGGTTCCATTTTAAGATGGTTGTACTAATGTATTACGTGTTGAGAAAACTAATATGTACTTCAGTATAAGTGTGTGCTAGTTGTACTATTATGATTTTGACTATTATTTGATCATGAAAAAATTGTTAGTCTTGGTAAAGGCTGATTTCAAATCTATACATATGATTGTCTTGATGTTTGGAACATGTGATCAACATGTGTGAGCAGTTGCAGGGTAACATGTTTGGTATTAGCATGATAAGGTAACGATTGAATTTTTTATATAACTAATAGCTGGGGGATGTGATAACATGTAGTAAGACTCAATTGTAGCAAGGTAAACAATAAAAGAAAGGAATTGGGTAATAATTCCTTGGGCTATGTTTGGAAACCCTAATTCCAAACAAATGAGCAATTTGCATGGAAACAATAAGCCTTATTAACCTTGAATTTGTCTGACATTATATGGATATATGTTATATTCGTGAAGATGTATTTGATAGGTATAACAACTAGTTTCCATATACAGATGGATTCATCAAGGAATTGGAGTTCCTCGAGAGGTGTACATGCTTAGTTACAAGGAAACATGCTTGGCACAACAGGGTAAGATAATTGGTATATTGTATATTTATTATGCGCTGACAGTTGTGTTTATGGTAGTATGATGAAGGGGATTTCATGGAAATATATTTCCATGAAATATTGATGGAGGCTCGGGTTGATATTTCCTTTGGAAGCACTAGAAAACATGGGGGATTGAGTCATGGTGTTTGTTGCTAGTCTTGTGCTTTTGGTATTTTATGATTTGTTTAAGCTTAATTTGTGGGTTTGTTTAGGTCTAATGCAAGGCCTTGCCACCTTTTTTGTGGTGTCATATTGCTATTTTTTTTCATGGTTTTTTTCTTGATTGGTTCTTCTGCTTTCCTTTTATGTATCATGAGTCTTTGGAATTGGTTGGGAAGGAGTAAAGTTAAATGAGTTCAGGGAGAGATTTTCGGTACCCAATAGGTGATGTAAGTCGTGGATGAAGGTTGGTCCATGTATAAGGGTAGCTGAAGGTAAGAATATGACAACCAATTAGATTGGTTTGGTCCATTGAGGTAAATGGATAATGGTAGAGCAATCATGAGAAAGGTAACACAAATGAAAAAGTGAATGGATCTAAGGTATTAGATGCCTTGGCTATGTGGGGAATTGTTTTTCTCAACACTGTGCATGTTGTGTATGAATAAAGGAAGTTATATTAACCTATTCCTTATGATATCTAGTAATTATGTTTTGATCATGAGTATGATAATGCCTATATATGTATATATGCATTTATGTATGTCACTTTATGACAAGATCATGATCGTTTTATCTCGATGTTTATATGTATTTTTGTATGTCGTTTTCTGACAGGATCATGATTGTTTTATGATAGTGATATATATGCATGTATGTATGTATCTATGTTACTATATCATAAGGTTTTAAATAATCATTGTTTTGGAGGAATGATTTCTTATGTAGGTGAATGTCATGAAGAGATTCTTGGTCTTATGAGGAATCAACTGGGAAGAGTAACCTTGAAAGATATATGAGGTCAATATCATGTGGACATGAACTGATATTATATGCCTGTAGTATGCCTATGTTTATGCTATGGACATGTAATGTTGAGGGGTACATCAGTGAGGTGAAAGTAGTGTGATCTGCGACATGCTAGGATAAGAATGGATAGTGGGAAGACACTAGAGGAAAGGTTGCTCGTTGGGTCAGTGTGTGGTCTATGGATGTGCAGTGATACTATGGTGTATATGTTGCACATGTTGTATATTTAGTGATTGCACCTATGGTGATGTGTACATGTAACATAAGTAGCATTGTGTACATATGATGGTGTATTCCTATTGTATATATGGTTTTGTGTGCATATTGAATATGCAATGCTAGGTATATATGGTGATATGTATATGTTGGATATGTGGTTTTGTGTACATACCATATTGTGTGAATGTTGGATATGTGGTGTTGTGTGCATATGGTGTTGTGCGCATGTTGGATATGCGATGCTGTGTACATATGGTGTTGTGTGCATGATTGTACTTGTGGTGCTTTGTGCATATGGTGTTGTGTGCATGTTTTACATTTGGTGCTGTGTGCAAGTGGTGTCGTGTACATGTCGTCTATGTGTCGTTGTGTACATGTGGTGTTGTGTACATGACGTGCATGAGGTTTACTATACATGTGGTATTTTTTACACATTGTGGAGGCGGTGTGATGTACACTTGGTATTGTGTACAAGTTGTGCAAGTGGTTTCGTGTACATATGATGTAGTGCACACATTGTGTAGGTAGTATTGTGAAGAGGTGAAACTGTGTTCATGTTGTGCATATCGTACTGGTATACATGTGGTATTGTGTGCATGTCATACTTGTTGTATTGTGGGCATGCGGTATTATGCATGTGCAAGGTGTAGTTGTGATATTTTTACATGTGTATACATTGGGTTGTACTATGTATATGTATTGGGTCATATTGCACACTAGGTGTAGGTTCATGTGTTGTATGCCAGATGTAGGTGTATGTGTTGTATGCCGGATCTATGTGTATGTATTATGTTGTGTTATACACAGGGTGTAGGTGTATGCGTCATATACTAGTGTGGATCTGTGTATTGTATGTTGTTGTATGTCATATGTGGGTTTATGTGTTGCGATGTACACTGTGTGTAAGTGTACTTGATTGAAGAGAAGCATAGTCATTGGGTTCTTGTCGGGTGTGGAAACCGATCATTAGGGGAATTTTGATGTCTAAAATGGACCTCATAAGAAAAATGTATAGCCAAATAAACTTTATGAGAACCAATGAGATTCAAGATGACGATGTCAACCATGGGGGATGATTCACCATTTTTTGAGTAAAAAAGTAAAAAGATAAAAAAATAATAAAATAATAAAACTACTTTTTCAACTTATATCCCTAAGGTTTTACTCAATTTTCGAGCGAGATTACTCATTGGATGAAAAATTTAATTCCTCATCAAAGGAGTACCCATGTTGCATACTTTTGATGGACCGTGCTACAAGAAAAATGATAAATACATGAAAAAACGTGATTGCAATCACGTTTTTCATGTATTTCTCATTTTTCATGTAGCAGAGTCCTTAAAAATCATGCAACATGGGTAGTCCTTGGATGGGAAATTAAATTTTTCATCCAACGAGTATTCTTGCTCAAAATTTGAGTAAAGCATTACGGAGATAAGTTCAAAATATGAGTTGAAAAAGTAATTTTTTGTTTTTTCCCTCTAAAATTTGATGATGTAATGAGATCTTATTTTATTATTTCCACTATTATTTCATAGTTTCCTTAGGAGGCCCATTTTAGACCTTAAAATTCCCCTAATTCCTGTTTGTGTGCAGAAATAAAAAAGGAAAAAGTAAGGACCGATGAAGGATAAATATCAGTATTATATTTCAATATTATTATGCATGTAATATTTAACTATGAATTATGATGGTTACATATGATTTATGATTATGGTTTATGATTATTTCATGTGATTCATGATTTTGACCTATGATGGTTGTGTTTTGAGCTAACCAGATGTGATAAGTTTATACATGATGATTTGATAAAAACAAATATTTTGACTTATTGTGACAGGAAGTGAAGAAAATTGCAAGTGTACCTTACGAACAGGCTACGAATGAGGTATGATTTGAATTTATTTAAATTTATTTTGAATTTAATGGAAATTATGTGCTTGGTACAGGAAGCACATAAATTCTCGGTTGGGTGGTTAAAAATGATTGCAAGCATTCGAAATAACAATAAAAGGAATTGGAACATGAAACAATATGCTAGTAAATAACTACAGGAGCAGGACCATTGCGGGAAACTGGTACCTAATAGTTTCCATTGACTTGCATGAGAATTCTATGATTGATATGATGGTTTTAAGGAAATTTTATTCCTTGGTTGTTTGACCTTCCAATGCGAGGAAGCCTTACCAAGGGATGGATTTCTCGAGATGGGGCTGCCAAAAAGACTTGGAAGGTGTGTGGTTGCACGAAAGGGGGTGATCGGATTTCTTGAAGGACTTTGTAGCACGAAAGGGAAGGTCGAGGATGGATTTTTTTTTGTCATTAGCATTTTCAGATGGAATCAGATGAAAATTTGGAGTTTTCCCTAGATGAATGAGATGGTAATTGTTCACTGAGAGGAAAACTGGCACAGGATTGTAGCGTTAGATGTTTGGTGCAGCTTTGAGTTTGACAGTGGATTCTATATTTCCTCAGAAGGAGGTGAATCCTGGTACTAATTTTTAGGGTGGAGGTGTGGCACTCTATATTCCCATATTTATTGATACATCCATCATATCCTTTTATTTTTTGGTTGAGAAAATGTGCAGATGTGTATATGTGTATATTATTGCAAATATTGTATCACACTCATTTATAAATCTCCACATATATTATGGTTATTTTATTTTTGAATAAAATTTTCTTAAGTATATGTGGTTTTTATTGTAGATATCGTAATGAGCTATTTTCTAAAGCTCCAGTAAACAATATGATTGCCACGTTTTAGCATATGGTTAGTATAAATTCTACAACGAGATGTGTTAGAAAGCTCCATGGGAATTATGTTTTTCTTTCAACAATTTTATAGTTTATAGGTGTGATTAAACACCGAGGATGGTGTTCCCCCAAGGGGGAGGGCTCTGTAACATCCCTGGTAAAAATTCATGTAAAAAATATATAAAACCATGGTGATCGGACACATATTCCAAGATGAATGGTGGGGAGAAAATCCTAGTGGAGTGTCACTTCAGTTTATTAGAGCTAAGAAAATTGGAAAATACATTCGAAAGGCATGATGCATTAATTGGCATTTTATTTATGAACATAATGGACATTGGGAGAAAAGGAAGGTGAAAGATCATATGTTGCATGTGAGTAGGAAAATGAAGGAAAATAATGGAAAATCAAGAAAATAGAGGCCACATTATTAAAAAAGGCTTCTAAGGATTAATGGGCAAGACCTTTTGTCAATTCTATGCTGGAGCTCTCTTCTATTCTCTCTCTCTCATACTCTTGAGCACCTAGAGTATTCTTGGATCACTCTTGGAGAGTGTGGAATACTTGGATATTTGGAGCAAGAAGGTAGAGGAAGAGAAGGAAAGCACAAGAGGAGAACATGATGAATGACTAAAATAGGTTTTTATTGAAGGTACTGAGTTTCATGTATGTTTTCCTCACTATTTTTGGCATGCATGGTGTACACATGTGGTTTATTGGTCATGATCTGTCATTGGCATGGAGGATTTCCTAGATTGAGAGTGGATTTTTCTAGCCTTTCCATTTCTTGGATAGCCATGGAGTTGTGGATTTATTTTATTATTTGCTTTCTGGTTGTTTCTCATGTTCCTTTAGCTATGGGTCAAGTTATTAGTTCCTAGAGCCTTGGTTGGACAAATGCTTTGGAGCCCGATGGACAGCTACTGGGTTGATTTAATAGTCCTGGAGCCTTGCTTTCACAAATTCTCTAGAGCCCCAGGTGGGCTGAGTTACTAGTCCTGGAGCCTTAGTTGGACCACTTATCTAGAGCCCAGAAACAACTGAGGTTGGGTTACAAGTCTTGGAGCCTTGTTTGGAACAAACACTCTGGAGCCCTAGACAACTTGGGTAGAGACTAACCTGGTCATGGTTAGTGATGTATGACTTTGAGGTGGAATCATTGGTTGAGGGTTGAGGTGGTTTGGCCTCTAAAAGCCCTGGTTTTGTTTTGATGGGTTTGATTTATGAGTTCACACATTCATGCTTGGAATATGGCACGTGGGTGAGTTGTGGAAGAGAGATTTTGGTCAACTATGTCTATGGTCGGGTGGAAAGTGGAAGTCCCAAACCTAGTTGCATTTTTCTTATGGAAATAAGATCTCTTTTCTTCTTGTATTTATGGGTAAAAATTTATGTTATCATGTGAATCTTGTAGTTGATCTATCCTTCATATTTATTTGGTTATTATGATGATTATGAGCAAGTATTGTATCAATGATAATGTATGGTTCTCTTTAGGTTTTTACTTGTAAATGTGTGAACAATGTGTCTATGGTAAAATATGTTGTAATGTAGCTAATGATGTAAGGGAACAATGCTTCTTATAAATTCTCGGATAACTTAGAGACCCCTATGTTCAGATCTATTATTCAAACCTTTATATTGCGTTGATGCCAAGTGTTTGATAGAATGTTAGTCCCAGTTGGGGATGGTCAGACTTAGTCCTGAAGTTAGTTTTTTTTTTTTATTACTCTTGTCCTCATGTGTTTAATGGATCCTTGAAGTTACAACATGTTCTGGGAAGTGGAAGGAATTATGGGGCTGAAAAGTTCCTTAAATATCATGGACTCTGGCACAAGTCTATTGGAAATAGTCCCTGGGCATTGGCATGGAAGCTTGTGCATGTGTCCAGAGCCTCCAAATTGCAGGCATGCAAGCTTTTCCATGTGTCCAGAGCTTAAGTGGATTAAAAATTCAGTGGGACCCAGGGGAAGGATATCTAAGTGGGTGGGATGGCTCCTGGGAGTCTTGCTTATGATGTGGAAAGTATGCTTGATATGTTTCCATCGATTCCACTTCCTTAAGGTTATCTAGGAGGTTGAATCATATAAGTGTATCCTCTCATCACATGTTTACCTCGGTTGCATGGTTACTTGGGTATATGTGGAAGGAGGGTGTTACATTTGTATAGGAGGAAAGTGACATATTTTAAGACTTTAGAATTACCTAACATGAAAATTTCAAGAAGTGATATGAGAAGCTCTTGTAGTGAAATTAAAAACTGAAAGATTGAAAATGATGTTCGATAAAAAAAAGTGAAGAGATATTCACATAACTAAGAGCTTAAATTATTATGCACTAATATCTTCCCTAAAATGCTAGAGGTTTAGGTAATGTAAACATGAACTACTAGTATTCCTACACAAATAATAGTAATGGTTCCCCTTAGCTCTCCATATAAAGGCATCCAAGGCACTGATAACTGCAATAAGAATTTCCTAACTGAGCATATATAATGTGGCATTAAGGATCTCATTAACAAAAAAACTAGAGATGATAAAGAATGTTAACCGAAGGCATTAAATATTAGAATTTTAATTTTGGTGCATCATGTTAAACATATTTTCAATCAATTTTTCATGCAAGGATTCCCCAAAAAATGGAGCAAGAGTTTAAGTGTCCCAAAAGTTCCCATTGATAGTTTTCTTATGATCTCTTCAAAGGTTTTCAAGATACCTACTTTTAAATTGCACACAACTACAATGTTTTGTTAGTAGCATGTAATCCCCATAAAGGACTTGATGTCTACTACACCTTTCATTTACATTCCAATCAAGGATTTCTTTTACCTTTTTAGGGTCTACTGTAATTCCTTATTTAGAAATTACATGTTCGAATATTGAATCTTGTGATATTAAATTCAATCTTATGGGATTTTGGTATAAATCTGCTGTTCTTTAAGTATTTACAGCACTATTCTTGAGTGTTATTCATGTTCTTCTAGTGTCTTTGAATAACCAATGTATTGTCAATTAAAATCAATGCACACCCTAAAAGTATCATTTTTATTTCAACCGTAGCAAGAGGTTCTCGAAAATGAGACATTTTTCATATATATACCTTATCCAAAAATTCGCTAAATTGCATTTTCAATTCGTTCAATTCTAGTACGATAATTTATAAAGTTCCCTTGACCATCGTGTTACACCATGTATTAATTCAACGATAAAATAAATATTTTTTTTGGGTGGTAATGTTGGAATTTCATCTGGAAAAATATCCTTGAAATTTTTCACCATCACTAAGTCATCCATAGTATTTTCTTCTTTTAATTGTGATATGTATTCCACCCATATTACAAAACCATTCCCTGCACATATTTTTAATTGAAAAGTTGGTATTCATTTGGTTAAAATTGGTTTTAGTGTGTTACTAGTACCTCTCCTTGATCATTGATACAAGTAATACTCTTTTCTAGGAAATTTATGACAACTCTATATTTTTATAGTCTATCCATGCCCACTAACACACACTACAAGGAAAATACCATCTAGCGGATGTTTTCTTCCAGTGCATTTATCATCGTAGACTGCACTGGTGCACTCAACTAGAGAAAGCACTAGTACGCACAAAACATTGGCACACTGGACACCGTGCACTTGGTACAAACCCGCCTGGTGTGTCTTATTACTGTAGTGCATCGATGCTTTACAAATATTCCGCACTGGTGCATCCTAAAACCCTGCACCAAAGTTGAAATAGCCCGATGCGGTTTTAGGAAACCGCACCGGTGCGCCTATAAAACCCGCGCACCATAAAAGGGTTAAATAAAAAAAAATTACGGCCAATAATCCGCATTTTTCACATTTGAGTGCTCCAGATATCTCAAGCACTGGTCCAAATTTACCTTGTGTGAGGCACCCTACTATCAATGCTCCCATTGCACGCACTGCTGTTGTCCTTTGCCCTCCATCTCCATTTTGAATTTTTCAAAATGGTGGGAAAATTTAGTTTTGGAAATTCTACAGCCAATATGCCTCCTCGACAGCCAAATGTACAGGTATTTTCCTTGTTTTTCCATAATTAAACCTTTTAGCATATTGGTTTTGTAAAATAACTTAAAATTCACCTTATTTAAAAATAAACAAATTCCTGCATGGTGCTCTTGAGCCGTTCGTCTCGCACCGGTTTGTAGTGATTCCTGTAAATTTACAGGCCGCACCACAACCGGTGCTAACGATATCCATACTAGTTCTGGGGTGGTACCGAAACAATCCACCGTGATTTTTTAAAATTAAAAAAAGTGTGGTGTTCTCAGCTATGCGGCCGCACTATTGACCATGTCGAATTGCGGGAATGCGGTGCATTGACTGAAATACCCGCCCCAGGGCGGGTAATTTTGTCAGCACACTGGATTCCACTATTCGACATGGTCAAAGGTGTGGCCGGGTAAACAACCGCACCATTGACTATGTAGTGATGTTAGGAGGGTGGTGTGCTTCCTGAACTATATGCCCCGGGGCATATAGTTTGGTCAGCACACCACCCTCCTGACACTGGTACATAGTCAACGGTGCGGTCTGTTATACCACCACACCATTGACCTTGTAACAATTCTAGGAGGGTGGTGCGCTGAAAATTTGTAGGTGCACCGCCTCCAGTGCGCTAAAAAATTTATGGTTTACTGCCTCTAGTGTGCGGTAAAAAAAGACACACCATAGTCGGTGCATGCCTATTTTTTATGGCGCACTGACTGTTTTTTTTTTCCGAAAGATTTATATATGTATATTCCTAAATAGATGTATCATTTAATAAAAAAAATGTGTTTAATATGTCAATCATTTAGCGATGTGAAAGGAGATAAGAGAGGGAACAACAACAACAACAGGCAGACCAATATAACATGGTTCACCTATGGGGGCATGAGAGAGGGAGAGAGATACATAGCCTCACCCTATTATAGCAACTACCCAGGGGCTCCTAAGGATAGTAGGCCTCCTCAAATTCTATGAGGAGGCTACATCATTAAAGGGCCATGGTGTCTTTTGCAACATCTTATCCACAGGTGAATGCCCACCTACAGGCTTTCTAGGTTGATCCTAACCAGTGGGAAGCACCCATTGAGGAGGACATTTATTTCATTACTAGCCTATCAAGGATTTCCCTCATTCCCAAAGGTCCTCGTTGGCTATGAAGAAAGGAGTTATTTGGTGTACTCCCAGAGATACATTAGCAGGGATATATGGTCTCCTTTAGATTTTCAGGTCTCTAGAGGTCAGTTGCATATAACTTCATTTGGTGGAGAGGAGGTGAATTACCTCTCACTACTGATTTTGACCATTTCACACAACACCAACGATAGGGAACGCATTAGTTTCCCGCTTCTATTTTATGTTGATTATTTATTACAAGAACCATGACTTGTGAGGTGGTCTACCATTTTTTTGCAGCAGTTCTATACAGATTTAGATAAATGTCATTCTCAAGCACAAGGGAGGGTGAAATTCCCTTTTGCTTCAGAGCTATTTTGTATATTTTTTGAGAGGTTTCCAGAGACGAGGCCTACTTTTTTTCGATAGCCTTGTAGGTCGACGCTGCATATACAGATGCAAATGTGGGGACAAATGATGGCCAAGAGGGGCGAGTCAGAGTTTTCTACAAGGATATCGCATGATGCACTAGAGTTGCTTGCCAGTGCCGATGAGCATCCGTTCGTTCTAGTCCCTTATCCGTATGCTGTTTTGGATTGGCGAGGGTGTGCCAACATCATCTTCATAGATAATGAGCTGCCAGATGATAGAGGTAATATCACTTCTTTATTTAAATTTATTCTAACATGTTCTTTAACTTGTTTTTATTAATCTGTTTAATGAAATTGTCTAATTATTCTTGTTTACTTATATATATTTTGCAAACATTGGGTCATTTGATGGCGATGATATGCCAGCATCACCAAATGATCCAGGTGTAGATCCTGATGACAATCAGGATATGGCAGATGTAAAGGATTAGGCCGGTGCAGACAAAATTGGTCCTCATGGTACGCTGATATCGCCTTTTGCTAGGCATAGGTCTCACAATAGATTGAGGATGGAGTTGGGCGACAAAATCTGTGCATTTGTTGTAGATGTGGGAGTCAGGCTCACCACTGTGAGAGAGATACAGGTCGATGCTAGGCTGGTATAGATGTGGAGAGGCATGCCGCATGACATGTTAACCCTGATGCGGCATGTTGTAGGAGCTATGAGCTTAGTTACCTAGTTGAGGAGGGCCCTTCGACGTAGGCGTGGTAGAGACGCAGTATGTCAACAGTCCGCGAGCAGCAACGCATCATATGATGATCACAATAAGGGTAGTGATCATTGTTCACCTCACGGTGCAAATGAGTAGCTTGTGGCATTGACCAGTAGTCATGATGGAGAGCAGTCTGGACCATCAGCCACGTCGAGTCAGTAGCCTGTAGCATCCAGTAGTACTCATGATCATGAGTAGGCTGGATTATAAACCATGTCAAGTCATCATGATGAGTAGTCGACAGTTGATCCTGATTAGCATGAGGCATCACCAAATCAGTAGGCACGTGGTGATCAACATGTATCTAAGCTTCTCGAGGGTGCACCATTGACTGAGCATGCCTCAACTAGTACTGCTATTGATGATGTACCACCACCTAATATTTGAAATTTATATTATAGTTGTATATTTTTGACATTATATATATATATATATATATATATATATATATATATATATATATAGTCCATGTATTTTATGTTCATGTTGTAGTTGTACTTAATTTAGATGTTGGTGATCATCATGATGTGTATATTGTTAGGTCATGTTAGATATGTTCATTTAATGCACAACTTGCAGATAGATGTGTATGTGATAGAAGTTATTCGACATGTGATGTATATTTGATGTTTGTGTTGTGATGGTGTTATACAATGCTAATTGTGTTTTTTTAGATGATCATGATCACGATGATTAGATGATGTTAGTGAATTTGAATGTGTTTTTAGTCGAATTGATGTTTGTACGATGATTATCATGATCGTGATGTTTTTTTAATTTAATATTAAATGATCATGATATTTATTAAATATTATGTCGTGATTGTAATTGAAATTTTAATTTTAATTGTAAGTGAAATTGTAAAATTGAAATTGTATTTGTAATTGTAATTTTAATTGTAATTGTATGTAAAATGTTTGTAAAATTTTAATTGTAATTGTAATATTTAATTTATTATGAAATGATTGTAATTGTAATTTTAATTGCAATTGTATATATGTAAAATTGTAAAATTTTAATTTTAATTCTAATTGTATGTAAAATTCTAAAACTGTAACTGTAATTGTAATATTTAATTTATTGTGAAATGATTGTAATTGTAATTGTAATTGTAGTTGTATATATGTAAAATTGTAATCCTAATTCTAATTGTATGTAAAATTCTAAAATTGTAATTGTAATTGTATGTAAAATATTTTTAAAATTAACTGTAATTGTAATATTTAATTTATTTTGAAATGATTGTAATTTTAATTTTAATTGTAATTGTATATATGTAAAATTGTAATTGTAATTATAATTTTATGTAAAATTCTAAAATTGTAATTGTAATGGTATATATGTAAAATTGTAAAATTGTAATTGTAATTGTAATTGTAAATTTTATGTAAAGTTCTATAATTTTAATTGTAATTGTATGTAAAATTCTAAAATTGTAATTTTTATTTTAATTGTAATTGTATGTGAAATTGTAAAATTGTAATTGTAATTCTAATAGTAATTCTAATTGTAATTTCAATTGTAATTGTATGTAAAATATTTGTAAAATTTTAATTGTATTAATGTGAAAATTTTAATTGTATTAATGTGAAATGATTTTATTAAAATTTTTAAATTTGTAAATTTTTAAAATTGTAAATAATTGTAAAATAATAAATCTAGAATAATATGAATTTTTGTAACATAATAAAGTTTAGAAAATAATGCAAATAAATTCATGTACTTTAGAATTTTCATTATTTTATTATGATCTTACATACAAAAAAAAAACAACTTTATATAGTATTCCATTGTTTTTGAGATCAACATAATTGCAAATTATCAAGTGAAATTTTGATTTTAACATTAATACAATGCAAATTACCAATTAATTCAAAATACATATTATAATGTTTCGAAAAAAAGAGTCTTATAAGTTATAAGGTAATTAAGTCCTCTTTTCTATAAAAACCTATCTTAAAAAGTATAAATATTGATGAAATAACACATGTACCATATCACTCTTGGTTCTCATGATCACCCTCATTAACTTCTAGCTCGCATGGCATGATAATACTATTTTTATCAAAAATATGTTTTGATCTAGGGTCATGTATCAATACAAACCACCAATCCCTATCCAACACATCTGGGTAAAAGAAAACCTGGTTGTAATGTTTGGGGAAAAAACATAGGGCTCCTTAGCTTCATCTCACATCTTTCTAGAGTTGATACATATCAGCCTACTATCGCGATCTTCCTTTACATTATTCCAATCAAAGGTGTCCCACCACTTGCACCTAAAAATAACACATTAGAAAGAAGCTAAGGAAGCGACTATCCATTTTCATCCACCAAATGCGCCTTGTGGTATGCTGCTCCTAATAAGAGTTTCCGACGTTTTGGAGCTGTTTGAATATTTTGTGGATCTTAACTCGATCCTGAATCTACATGAAACTGCAAATTTGTATACATTATAAATTTCATTAAGCTGATTGACATGGATAAAAAACATAAATTTAATTAGATAATCAAAATATAAATAAAATATGAAGTAAATATTACGTCTCGAGATGGATAGGGAGAACTCTGTTATGGAATTTGAGAAATATTATGGAACGAGCTGGATTTTGAAGAATTTTCCATTCCATATAATTATGATATTTTCTCCCTACATTTGAGCAAAATCAACAATAAATTTTAGTGCACACACCTCGAAGTAATTTTGGTGCCTTAAAAATGGACTTATTGTTATCGGTGCTTATGTATAGATAACCGCACTGGTGCTTTGTAGTTACTGTGCACTGATGTCGTGTTATTAGCTGAAGTACCAGTGCAGTGTTATTAATTGATGCACCGGTGACGAAAAGCTGCGAATAAAAAAAGCGCAACTTGATTTTTTTAAAGTGAAAAGAAAGCGGTAAATTGAAAAATGGGAGGAAAAATAATTTCAAAAATCTAATTTCGTAAAAAAATTCTTTAAATACTAAACACTTTTCATTATTTCACTATTTTTGCAAAATATTTTAGCCAGAGATTTGCACGAGACATACCTGGAGCAAGAGAGCACGAGAGCACTGTGGAGCAACAAAATACAGTCGAACAAAACTATTTAGACAATCATAATTCCAAACCTCTGGTGATTCAAACCATGTAGCATAGAATTTCAAACGATCTCATGATTAAATTTATTGTTTTTTTTACACTTTCTACAGTATTTTTTACGCAGTAAGTAAACAATTTTAATTTTTTGTTCACCTTTAGGAAAATAAAATAAAAAAAATAAATCCATTTTACGCTAAACCTTTCATTCTTTTTGTTTTCGCCCTTGCTTCTTCATGTTTCTATGGTTTCAGAATTAGGGCTTTTTATTTTAGATTTATAGGGTTTTTATTACTATATATATAGGCCTATGACATCTAGCCCACAGGACAACTTTCATAGTTGGATCCTAATCCATGTCATCCCTTGTGTGAATTTTTAAAAAACTGAATTATTTTTATCGGTGCGCCCTACGTAACCTAGCGCACGGTGCATTGGCTTATCGCAGTGCATCGTGCACATGCTATTTCATTAATTTTTTTTTTTTTTTTTAAATCTGTGCGCCATATGTAAAATAGGGCACTAATGCACTATTTCATTATAGCGCACCGCACACGTACTGTTTGGAAAAAAAAAACAATTTTTTATTTTGGGTTAATCAGTGCACCATGTAACATATAATGCATTGTGTCTCATCGTTGACAAAGAGAACCGTACGGTGGTCTCCTGTTTGCATGGGGCGTTTATAATAATAGGCCACACCTCCCCCTCCACGACACCATATGCTACAAAAAATAACACTAGATGATTTTTTGTTATTTTTCTATGTTAATCGGTGTGATGGTTAACATATAATGCACTGATGCTCCTTGTTGACATAGAGCACGTTAGGATTTTTTATACTATTTTGGCAGTGCTTTTATAAGAACATGATGCACAGACGTTGGTGCGTACACCCTGAAAATCACACCGGTTTCTTGATTTTTTTTTTACCTGAAAATTTGATGATTTATTTATAAAATATATTAATGAATGATATGGTACAGGTTTCATATTGATAAATAAATAGCTGAAAAGAGATCAAGTAACAAAAATAGTGATAACACATCGAGAAAAGAAAAAAAAGGCAAGCTGTTTGTAAATTCTTTACAAAAAGCTATTATTTTTGAACTATATGTAAGTTTAAATAATATGTATTGTTTACTATGTATCATGGAGAGCCACAAAATGACAAAGCTTGATAAGATTATTTCTGATCTAGGACGAGAAGAATGTAAAAACTTGACGAAAAAATTGCAAAAGGATGAATCCGGTGAATGAAAAAATACTATCGATCCAATATGAGTTTATTTTTTTAATTTTTAGTCATAATATAATTAAAATTATTAGATAAAATGTTTCAAACAATATATTAATTCACATTATATATTTAATTTTATACAGAGACCAACAACTCAGAAAAGGAATGTTGTTCTAAGAAAAGAAAAAAAAATAGAACATGCAAATGAAAATGAATTGCTCCTTAGCTCATCTGGAGTGGTGTTGGAGGTTAACGAAAGGGGGAAAAACTTTTACAAAAGTTTGAGGTATCTAGTGGAATGAATGTATAGACGTTATTTCCACTTACAATACAAAAATCAATCCAATGATTCCAAGAACCAAATTTTTTCTAAACTACAAGAAGATTTTCCAGAGAATTTGTCAATGAGACATGTTACACTTTTAATAGCAAAAATGTACAACAACAAAAAAGAAGGAATGAAAAAGTAATATACCTATAAATTTTTTTATATAATTATTTATAAATATATCATTTATAAATATGACTTTTGTTATATTTAATTTTCATAATTCAATATAAAAATTGAATAGTTTATTGTCATGTTACATTTTTAGGAAGATTATGAAAATCTCAAAAAATGAATGAGTTGATATTAGAAATATGCCAGTAGGAATGTCGAAAAAGGTGTACAACGAGATGGTCAAAGAAATGGACAAAATTGCGTCGCAGGAGGAGCCATCTCAAAAACAACTGCTTCAAATGTAATATGTAATCATTGAATTTTTCGATCATTAGGTACAATAAATAAAAAGTTTAGAATTGAATGATAATTTTCAAGTATTTCTTGCAGAAAAGAAAAGAAAATGGAACCCATTCAACACATAAAATAGGACGATGAGGAAGAAAATGGTTGATATCTAAGTTTGTGAGTAATTGTTACTTCCTTATAATAACTTAACTAGATTTCATTTTTGTATATTTTAACGTGTTTTACACCAATCATCATTGAATGTCTTCAAACAGGTGCTAATGTACAAAGAAGAACCATTAGATGAATTGATTGACATTGGGTTAAATATGGGTTGTGAGTATTGTTGGCATATAAGAAATTAATTGTGGAATTTTTAAGCATCTATCGATCTTGTTTTACATAGCTCAGTCTATAATTAATAGAACAAACAAATATTTTATATTAAATATATGATTTGTTATGGGGTATAAAACTTGCAGGAAGCAAAGTATGGAACTGCACCAATAGATGAAATCTTGAAATATGGCATGATATTAGGTTTTGAAAGAATGTGTATAGTTCATGAGTCAATTGTTGCTATGGTATGTCATTTATTTTCGATTTACAGTGATGCATATTATTTAATATTTAAATTTTCGTTATTCTCACCAATGTATATACACTCATTACAGTTTATTTTTATGTTTGTAGATGGAAGGTGAAGAAGAAGAAAACAATCAACATCGTGAACAAAACATTCCTCAAAATAACCCAATTCATGGAAGTAGCTTGAGCAGTGACAACAGTTGAAGTGAAGAATGATGATCATTATGTTTGGATATCAAAGCAAGGCCTTGTATTTTTTCAAATATTTGTTTGTGAAATCAGAAATTTTGTTTAATGTAATGGACACAGTGTCCCAATTGAAAGACAAAGGGATACCAATAACTGTCCCATTTTGTATGAAAAAGATTGTCTTATTCATATATATATATATATATTAGAATATGTTTTAATTTATTCTATTGCGTTCTCCATTGTCGCTATGAAATGTAACACCACTGATTAAATTTATGGATGATTAAATATTATAATGAAGAGATGTCAAACCTGATGATATGATATAACAAATTAATCCAAACATCATATTCAAATGCACTGATAAAAATTTAATTGATATGAATACTGTTATAATATATGTGTTGTCTTTTGATGAATAATGAATTTAAAAAATCACAATAATTATGATATGATATAGCAAATTAATAAAAAAATCACATTCAATGCATTAATAAAAATTTAATTCCTACGAATATTGTTATAATATATTTGTTGACTTTTGATGAATAATCAATTTTAAAAAATCACAATAATTGCACTCTCACAGGTCGATGTTTCTAAAAAATACAAAATGAACACCGGTGCATTTGTATGATAGGTGTGTTTCTACGACCTATGGACACCGCACAAATACCAATACCAATTATAACTCTCAGTTCATTTGTGTGATACTACACATCGGTGCATTTGTATGACTTATGGGCACCGCACAAATACCAATACGAATTAGAACAATCGGTGTGTTTGTGAAATACTACACACCGGTGTGTTTATGTGAGACTACTCGCCAGTTCATTTGTACAACCTATGGAAACTGCACAAATACCAATACGAATAAGAAAAATCGGTGCGTTTGTGTGATACTACGCACCAGTGAGTTTCTATAATACTATGAACCAGTGCATTGATACGACCTAGGGGCACCGCACAAATCCCAATACCAATTAGAACGACCCAGTGTGTTGTATCACCTACAGTGCACCCAGTGTGGTTTTATACCTTTATAGCTTGGTGCATGCACCTTCGACCGCCCCGGCCCGACCATCTAGATGACACGCGCCAGTGCGTTTACACCTAAGCAGCGCACCGATGAAAAAAACATCTGTAATAACCGTTGACCACCCAAATTTTTTAGTTGTATTGAAATTTCGTTAGAAGATCCACCAAAACCTCTGTTACTAAAAACATATATTGTAGAAATTTTTTTTTTGACAGTTTTGGCCAATTTTATAACACTTAAAATCTCCTTGATAACCTCCACTAGAGAGTATTTTCCTTGTAGTGACATCATAATATCCTAGTGGTAGAACATTCAACTTCATCACTATTTTTAGTCCATTCAACTTAACGGATAATTCTTAACCATGCTGATAATATTCCTTGCGTAATAGTTTCTAAATGTACTCGCTAACAATTCTAAAATATTATTAATAGGGTTCATGCCATCATCGTTGTCATTTTATGTTTTTGAGTTTGAAGATGCTTTACTCACTTTATTATTTTCAAGGCTAATTTTTCTACGAGTCATGAAATATTATGATATTCTAACCCAGCCTACCAACACTTTAATGTTTTTGAAACAATTTTCTTTTAACTACTAATTATTATGCAACATAAAATTACATGTTTCTTCATGTCTCTTTTTCTTTGAAAATATCACTAGCCATGCTCTACGACATAATTATTAGCTTATTATTGTGTGGGTTGCACAAGGAAATTCCCATACCACAATCAGGTATTCTGAAATTCACAAAATTTAAGCTACAAGAAAAGTAATATTTGTTATTTTTTAATGATTTAGGGAATACAAATTTCACGTGGAATTCCCAAAAACTCTAAAATAATAGAATTTTTTCACTACACAAGAAAAAAATGTTATAACTGTTAAACTGGTTTCCAATTGAATTAAGCCATTTTGCAAATTTCGTTCCAGAGATTCTTATGAGAGTTATTAAAGGAAACATATTTAGACACTTTATTCCCTCGCATAGATATTTTTTTTACTATTTATTAAATATTTTGAATTTTCATTCCTTTGCTTAGATTGATGGTAGAAAAATCTTTTTTCCCTAATAACTTCATCCATCGTTTTAGGGTTTTGATACTTAGTTTTTCTTTGAGTGAAAGGGGAAGACCACTGATAAATAATTGAATTTTAGCATTTTAGTCATGAATGTAGGGTAGACATCATATGAGATGAGTAAATTTTCCAACAAGTTCATACATGGCCATTTCACCACATTTTAAGTCATGAAATTCCTTTGTTTGTCATCAAAATATCTCTATGTCAAGTACTTTTATTTGAAAAAAAATTAAAACTCTTCTCAACTCATAATATAGTCTTCTATATTATGCATAGTTCCAATCTCCTCCTACAATAATGGCACCTTACCTTGGAGTTGATAAGTGGTTATTCTATCTTTTAAATTGTTGGGATACTAATTCACTTGAAAATATATGTTCATGTTGAGTAGCCATGCCTCTATTGATTCCTATGTCTCACCAACAAAAGTTGAAGTTCTAGTCTTTCAAAACTCCCTTTGTAATTCTACCTTCTATTTAGTCCCTTACTATTTGGTGTGTTTTGACCGACTTGTGTATATTTTCCTCATTTTTTGGTTTAACAACCTCACTCTCATCCATGCTCTCTAGTTTTTTACACTTAGTGGACTCCTCCCTGTCCTCTTCCTCTGCATTTGGTTCTACAATTTTCATATTTGAATTATTGTTTAAATTTTTCTTGATCCTTTCTTGTTCAGTAATAGATTTCATTAAATCTTCATCATTTTCTCTAATACTGGCTAAATCTAGTTTCATACCTTCCGCTGTACCTAACATTTACATTGTATGAGGTGAAGCTTCACACCCTAGTTGGAAAAAATTTGTTCTTCTCCATTAAGAGATCTTAGAAATGGTTCTACCATCATTCTTATTACTTCTATTCTCTTATGTGTATGACAAAAAAAATATTTTCTTAAATTCTAACTAGGATCTGGCCCATAGGCCTCAGTGTTGTAACCTACAACTATGATATCACATGTAATATACCAAAACCTATATGTAGATATATATATGATCCAGAGAGATCTCCGCATGAGAAATAATTACTTTGTGCACCATGGGATAGACAATTGAAATAAATGATTAATCGTTTTAGTGAGTTTGAAAATCACATGTATTAGTCATGAAAATTGGGAAAATGATTAATGTCGGAAGTGATCTTAAGAATATCATGTATTGTTTATTTTAGTTCGTAGAAAGGGAAAATCACGGTTTGTGTGAGAAACATCTAACAACTATTTTTCCTATTCCCAATGAGAGGTTGAGTCTCATGGGTTTTATGAGATTCTCTCTTAGTTTGGGAATTGAGTTGTTATGAGATCATATTATTGTGGGTCTTGTTTTTCCTTGAAAATCAGGATATCATATTATTGTGGGTCTTATTTTTCCTTAAAAATAATGAGATCATATTATTGGAGATTTATGGTGTTACACTCTCTTTGATTGGAGAAAATATGTAAATTCCTTAGATGAATCTTTTCAGACAACTTTTCAGTAGCTTAGAAAGATATTTAAGCTTGGAGCTTCCATTGAGAGGAATGTAGCCCTTCTAGTTATGAATAAATGCCACTTATGTAAGAGCCTTAAGTCCTTTGTATGGGATAAGATAGCCCCTTATGGAGCATGAGACACATACACTGAGAATATTTCACCCCATTTTGTAAGAAGGATAATTACTTAGAAATAATAAAAATGATTCATATTCCAAAACAAGTATGGAGACATATCCCATCCCCCAGGATGAGCTCCATTATCAAGTATCTTGTTATGCTTTCTTATTTATTATTAACTTGTGTTGACTACATTATTTTTATTAATGAGGAATTATATAAGGAAATTTTTTTATCATTTTCACACGCAATTAAGTGTCAGTTAAAGGTCCTAAATTGTAATTTTTTGTTTAATTAACTAGTGAAAAAAATGTAGAGATTAAGTGGTATCAAAGAAATCTTCCCATCTTGCCAGGATTGTGAGTGTCATCATGATCCATATTTATGAAGGAAAAAAATGAAATATAGATATATAAATAAAGAAAAATATTCAATGAAAAAATAACTTCAATTCATTAATAATAAAGTATTGAACATTGTTTACATAATGAATGGAAATAAACTAGATCAGGTGATAGTAGCTTATCTATGAGAAGAGATGTGGTGGATACATGCCATAGGAACTATGTTACAATGAGGCTCAAAGGCATATTTATTATTTATAAATAATGTGAAACCATAAACATCCAAAAACCCGATCATAGGAAATTAAGCACCAAAAGTATGTGGGCCTTGTTGGGGTAAATTGGTACATCAACTTCTCGAGGTCATAAATTTCGTGTATGATATTTGTTTGACACGTACAATACCTCACTAGAAATATATATATGAGGAATAAAAAATTCTACCACAAACCCCTATTTTAAATTTTGGGTTGTCCTATTTTCCAAAAAAGAATGCCATTTAGGGCCTCAAAATAACTCTAGAATTTCTAAACCTGAACAATTACGAAAAGTGGGAAATCATACTACAATTAAGGAAACCGAAGGAAAAAATGGTGGGGGTCCAAGAGAAATAGGTGGGTTTATGCCAATATCCACCTGGATCAGTCATCCCCCCTTAGGAAGCAATGGTCCCCATTGTGTTGAGTGCCTCTATGATATGGGGAAACTTCAACTGAAATTAGTCCCTAGTGAGCCACTTGACTTGATATAGGAGTTGGCCATATTTGAAAAGAAAATAAAGTTGGATATTTTTCTTGTGAGTGTTCTTGGTATGCATGTCCATGATTTGATTTTTCATGGATTGTTCCATGCAGTATGGGTTTAGATCTATTGGTGCGATTTTTTTTAAAATGTCTGATGTGTCTAGTGATGGTTGAAAGTATGGCCGAAGGCAATCCACATTGAACACTAGGTGTACGCCAAGGAATGGGGGAATGTTGAGCTCAAAAGAATTATCTTCCAAAACCTTGGTGATGGTGTAAGACCCATATCAAAGTGGTATGATCTTCTGATGGGGTTCGGGAAGGAATTATTTCTGCGAATGCAACCAAACTTTGTCACCAACCTGAAACTTATGAGGAACCTAATATTGATCATATTGTTTCTTGTAGTAGGCATTGGATATATACAAGATTTCATGGAACTATTTGGTGTATGTGTTAGATACATTCAATAAACCTTAATTCTTTATCAACCTCACACTTACGTGTGTGGATTATGTCTTTGTACTCACATGAGGCATTAAAACATCAATAAAAGAGAATGGTTGAAATCCAAAACCCACTTAAAAGGACATGGGATAAGTCAAGCTATGGAGATATTTTTTATAGATATGATTCATATAGGGAAGGCTCTCATCCCAGGTTCATGGATGCTTGAAGTTATAAATGCAAAGTATGTGAACTATCATCCTATTGATGACCTTGGTCTCACCATCATAGTGGGGATGGAATACAATTGAATTGGTGAGCTTGGTTTCCAATAATGTAAAAAGGCTCAACCAGAATGTGGTATTGAAATGGCTATCGCGATATTATATAATGGTCTGTGGGATCCTAAAATGTACGCAAACTAACTCAAATAAACTTTTCCAGTGTCCTCTGTTGCGATACTCTTCTTTTAAACCTCTAATATAGCAATGTTAAAAAAAAATTCGATGACCAAAATTATAAAATCATTACCATGCCTATCATAAGAGAGGTCATATATATAGTCCATGGAGATGGATTCACAAGGTTGGTTGGGAGTAGGAAAGAGAGTGTAAATGCCTAGTTTATTGATGGTTGGCTTGGAGATGGCATAGGAAGTGGAGGATGTGATATATTTTCCAACGTTTTGTCAGATTTTTGGCCAATAAAATTACTTCTGTAGTACAACCACAATTTTCTCCGCACCAAAATGTCTCATGACCTAACTGTAGTGAACCTCCAAAATCCACTTGGCACACTCACTTGAAGGAACACAAAGGTGGTGCAGGTAGAATAATAATGCATCCTCGAGGTGGAAATTACGAAATTTCTTGCCATCCACTAGCATCTGGTATGTTGTGGTGAACTCTAGATGATTTTTGTATATTAGAAGCATCCAGACGTCTTATGGCCAAAATATTTGAGAACTGTAGTTATTTTTGCACCAGAGTGTCAGCTGAGGTAATATACAACATGATTGGTGAAACCATTTTTGTATTTAATGTTCATGTGGAATTGTTATAGATATGTAGACCACTTCTTATGGTGATTTTTTATCAAATTCCGTTATGTCTATATAACTGAAGAGGTCATTGATCGATGTGGATGACTGTCTCCCTCCTTAGAATGTAATTTTTCCTTTGTTGACAAGCCTACATGATATACTTCATCTATTTTGGTTTTTAAACTCATGTGGTGCTCATTTATTAAAATTTTTTCTGGATTATCGACATTGCTAGAGAACGAGTGTGGACGTTTCGAATCCCAATGGGGATCCATCATCAAGAATTTTTGAATGAAGAAAATGATGAATTTTTCTTCATTCAAAAAGTCCTGATGATGGATCCCCGTTGGGATTCGAAACGTCGACACTCGGTCTCTAGCAATGTGGATAATCCGGAATTTTTTTTAATACTTCATCTATTTATCATAACTCGGGTACTTCAAAATTGTATCATAATATGTCTCACTATTATTGGCCACTAGATGCCCGTGCTGGGTGAGAAATGAACAAACAGGATATTCAGAGGCATCTGTCTCAATTTCAAATGCCTCTTGTAGGTATGGAAATGTGAGTACAAGTGTAGAACAGAGGCAGTGATTTAGCTCTAAAATAACTTTATGTTTGGACTCAGAATAGGAAAACTTTACTTCCCCTCCACCCTTGGTAATCTGACTCAAATTCCAAGTGATATGGGAGAATCCCAACACAAACCTAAAATAAAAATTTGCAAGGCCCAAAAATCAAAGAAACTCCATTAGAGTGGTTTGGGTTGACCAATCCTGAGATATTAGCTGGATGCATATGCATGCATTTCTCATCTATGATGTAACCCAGATACTACCCCTGACTCATGCCAATGGTGCATTTCTCCAAATTGGCACACAATTTTTGCTTCTGGAGGGTTTGAAGGACATTTTGAATGTGTTGCAAGTTATCTTTCCAACTCCTATTTAAAATGAGAATGCCGTGCATATAAAAAACCACCAATGAGTTGTTGAAGTGCCACAAGATGTCATCCATCAACGTCATAAAAGTAGCAAGGGAATTTTTCAACCTTAAGGGTATGCCCAACCATTCAAAAATTCCTTCCTTGGATTTTAAGGCATTCTTCCATATGTTTGTAGGCTCTTTTGGAACATGGTGATAATGAGACTTCAAATCAATCTTGTTACAATATTTTATCCCCTTTATCTAGTCTATAAGGTCATCAATAAGTGTGATTGGATACTTGTTCCTGACAGTGATTTTTTTTAGTGCCTGATGATCAATGCAAAGCCTCCACATTCCATCGTTCTTCTGTACAAGTACAATTGGGCTCGCATAGGGTGAGGAACTTGGTCAGATGTGACCTTTTACTAGCAACTTGGATTTCCCACTTGATCTATTCATTTTCTATAATATACTGGTGGCATATAAACCCATTAGGTATAGGTTCTCTTAGAGTCATATCAATGGAATGGTTGACCTAAAAATTGCAGGGCACCTTGTAGGTGATGAAAATATATCCCTGTATTATTCCATGAACTTATCCACCTGCTTCTACTATGTGAAGGAACCCTTCCCGAGGTCTATGAATGTGGCCATGATATTCCCCTTACTTTGAGAGTGAATCAGAAAGAAAAAAAATATTCTATTTTGGGAGATGACCTTACTACATTTCTCAAAAAAGATCACAAAGATTGTGGTAGGCGGGGCTACCTCTGATATCATATATGACTTATTGCCCAAATTAATAATAACAATGCTAGGCCTAGACTCATACACAGACATGACACTTCCACAACCATGGTTGGCCTAATAATACATCAAAAAATTCAAGAAGAGAAACATCACACATTACCTCATTTGTGAAGGGCTTAATGGTGTAGGGAAGGTGGTACTACTGGTTGACGTAGAGATCCAGTCCATGATGAAGCCACTTAATGATGTACAACTATGGGTGTGGTGTGGTTAGTAGGCCCAATCGCTTCATGACCTCTGCTAAAATAAGGTTATTTTGTCTCCTTCTGTCAATAATGAATTGGAAGAGATAACTCTTCATACACATGTATGACTGGAAAAGATGCTCCCCCTCTTTTAGATATTGGGGCTCAATATTCTGGACCTTGATGGTGAAAATAATGGCACTAGGTTCTACGTTTATAATATCCTTCTCCTTATTATTCCCCATGTTGGGTTCTAGCTTAGATTCATAACATGCATTTGATTCTAAAGTTTTTAGCTAGAACACCAATGAATTCTTGGCGTAACACTCATTTGGGTTGTGAGTGGGGCTCTTGTGGAACTCACACCACATTCATGTGTCCTTCCTCATCTTTGCAGTGCCATTATTTTCTTATGGCTTCGATGGGTTGTTTTGGGTCACTCCACCTTGGCTCTATCCTTTGTTTTGTGGTTTTAGGGAGCTCTTTCCCTACTTCTGATTCGTAGATGAAAAGCCAAACTTTTTTTTTTAAATTTTTGTTCAATCTTGGTAGCATATCGTTATGTTGTACCAAGTGAGGAGATGTTTAGAAACTTCATTTATTATTGAATGTATTTGTGCATAAAACTATGATACTTGAGCACCATATGTCTCTAAAAGTCTTTGATAGCCAAATTTTTGAATAGAGTACGAAAAATATCTGCAGCTTGTGCACATATTGGTCCCTTTGCTGTCAAAGTGTGGTCCACTATATGTACTTGTCCTCATATTTTCCCATGGCGTAATACTATTCCTTGAAAGAATATCAAAAAGAGTTCCAAGATGGGGTGGTTATAAATAGAGAGGGTTCCTTGGCCCTTTTCTCAATGTAAGCTTCCCAAAAGTCCTTGACATAGGGGGCAACCTTAAGAAATGGAAAAGTGATATCCTCCTTGTCGCAAAAACTATGGACAGAAAAATAACCTTCCAACATATTCAACCATTTATCTACAACATCTACATCTATTTTACCTTTGAATATAGGGATATCAAAGTTCACTTGTACATTGAAGGGGGTGACACCTCTGAAGTGAATACTGAATGAAGATGAGTTTTTGGTGAGCATCCACTTGAGGATATAAGTAACGTTGGCCATCATCTCGTTCTATTGTTGATTGAGGGATTCTACGAGCAAAATTTTGATAGGTTATCCTACTTCCTTGTCCTTATTTTCTTCCACCAGGTGAGGCCATCAATGTTGGTAGGGATGATTCTGCAAGGGCTCAACTAGTTCAACGTCCAAATCCTTATACCCCGATCTCATTGGTGACATGCACACAAAATAGAGAAATAGTAGACCGTTAAGATACCAATGATCCAGATTTATGAAGGAACAAAATTAAATATAGATATTGTTGGTGTCCAGATGTGAACAATATTCAAAACCTTTTCCTACATAAATTATCAACCCAAGGGCGTTAGTTATTTCAATACTAATCCGCACATTATATGCAGGAGCATTCACACAACCTGATATTAGATCACAGGCTTAAAGAAATGAACACACAAACTACTGTAACAACAATTAAAATAGATTGAAGAATTAAAAAGGAATTCACAAAAATTAATGGATTACACTAGAACAACAGTAAAAAAACCAAACTAAACATGAAATCAACAAAAGGAAAGGTAACGCAACACCTGATCAGAAGAGTGGGCCCAACTCTTTGTTCAGGGTTGTGGCAGACTCACAATTTATAGGTAAAACAACAGAGTGTTGTGCATTCGATTAATTGGAAAAATAATTATGTTAGAAAATCTATATATGCCTGCTTAAACCCAATTCACAGCCTATAGGCCGTCTTTATAAAATAGTTCAGGAAATCGCAGATTTCCTTTAATAACTACATATCTACAATTATACAATTTGTTACAACAACAACTGAGTTTCCAAAAAGGAAACCATGAAAAATCCTGAAATTTCTGGAGTGAAACGAAGTATGTTGCATTGTAGCAGCAAGTAAGGATGGCATTAGAAATTAGGAACTGCTCCATAACTCATAACTATAATCTTCCTGATTTTACCAAATATGTAAAAATATCGAAGTTAATGTCCGCAAAGGTAAAAGCCCCTTGACAATTACTTCATTAATCAAATATTCCATGTAAGATAAAAGAAAGGGGTTTACCTCCTGTGTTGGGAAACAAGCTCCAAAAATAGAAGAAAAGAGATATCAACTCCTTATAAATAAACCACTTCGAGGGGGCAACCTCCAATACATTACATGGATTAATAATTCTTGGATGATACAAATTACAAAACCTCCTTTCTATATATAGGAGTCCATGGGGCCATAATGTAATCATAATGGGCCACAATGTAATCCTAGCCGACCTAACAATAATAATTTAAGGGCACAATAATAACAAAATGGGGGTTACAAGGGTACAATAATAACAATAAGGGAGTTACACTAACAACAATAAGGGACTATACTAGTAATATAGGGACCTAACATGCCCCTCTCCTTCAAAAAAGTGTTGTCCTCAACACTTGAGTAGCTCTGGGTGCTTCTGTATAAAATTCTCATCCTCCCATGTAGAATCTTCAGTGGGTAAGTTCTTCAACTTGATGAGATACTCTGAAATTGATCGATTCCGTAGTTGTCGAGTTCTTGTTTCCATGACCGCTTCTGGTTCCAATATGATTTTTCCTTCCTCATCGAGTTCTGGCAATATTGTTTGAACTGGAAGATTTTCTCCTATAACCTTCTTTAAGCATGAAACATGGAAAACTGGATGTACTCGCGAAGAAGCAGGAAGCTCCAATTTGTATGCCATAGTACCAATCATTTGCAACACCTTGTAAGGACCATAGTACTTTGGCGATAATTTATTATCCTTCTTAGCTTGCTTGAGGGACATTTGTTTATATGGTTGTAGCCGTAAAAATACCCAATCTCCTATATCAAAACTTCTCTCGCTGCGATGTTGATCTGCCTGTTGTTTCATTCGATTTTGTGCAAAATTCAGGTTATCCTTTAAGAGTTGGAGAACTTCTTGCTGATGCTCGACGTGATCTTCCACTGCTTGAACCTTCGAATTTTCCCTTAAAGATGATGTGATCGATGGTGGATGATATCCATAAAGTGCCATAAATGGGGTCATTTTTGCTGCAGTATGGAAGGAAGTGTTATACCACCATTCAGCTAGAGGTAACCACTTGACCCATTGTGTTCGTTTATCAGATACAAAACAAGGAAGATATCCTTCCAAACATTTATTTACTATCTCAGTTTGACCATCGGATTGAGGATGATAAGATGAGCTATGAGCTAATTGAGTACCCAAACAAGAAAATAACTCTGTCCAAAAATTTCCGGTAAAAATGGGATCTCTGTCACTCATAATAACCCTTGGGTTTCCATGTAGCTTTTGAATTGTGTCCATAAATGTAGTAGCAACTGTACGTGCTTTAAATGGATGAGATAATGCACAAAAGTGTGCATACTTGGTAAATCTATCAACTACCACCATGATGACACTCTTTCCTTCGGACTTAGGTAAACCTGTGATAAAATCCATTGAAATCTCCTCCCAACGTTGACTTGGAATGGATAAAGGTTGTAGAAGACACGGGGTCTTAATTGTCTCAACTTTATTCTGCTGGAAAACCAAACATTCTGCCACAAACTTTTGAATATCAGATTTAAGGCCATCCCAAAAAAATTCTTTCTTCACCCTGTGGTAAGTTTTTAAAAATCCTGAGTGTCCTCCTAAAGGAGAAGTGTGGAATTCCAAAAGAATATTTTGTTTTAGTTGGGAATTCTTACAAAGATATAAGCGATCTTTGTACCATAAGGAATCATTTTTCCAACTAAATGTATCGGATGTACTAGGATCTTGCTGCAACTTTTGAATGAGTGTCCATACATCTTTGTCCTTCTTCCATTCATCTCTTGCTTCGGTTATCAAATCTGGTTGGATAATAGAAATGGCACAAAGCAATGCTTCCACCTCTTCATTCTTTCTTGAGAGTGCATCTGCAACAACATTAAGCTTTCCTTTTTTGTAGATTATTTCAAAGTCATAACCCAACATCTTTGTGACCCATTTTTGTTGCTCTTCTGAAGATAGACTTTGTTCCAAAAAGTGTTTAAGACTATCATGATCAATTTTTACCTTGAAGTGTCTTCCCATTAGGTAAGTTCTCCATTTCTTTAGTGCATGCAGTATTGCTAACATTTCCTTCTCATAAATAGGTTTCTGTAAATACTTTCCTTTGATTGGACGACTTTCAAAAGCAATGGGTCTTCCTTCTTGTATTAAAACAACACCAATTCCATTTCCTGAGGCATCACATTCCACAATAAAGGTTTTTGTGAAGTCTAGCGTAGCTAAGACCGGTGCTAGGCACATTGCCTCTTTAAGATGTTCAAAGGCCTTGGTTGCTTCAGGAGTCCATGAAAATGCATCTTTCTTCAATAATGTTGTTAGAGGTGCTGCTATTCTCCCATAATTCTTAACAAACTTGCGATAATACTTTGTTAACCTGAGAAATCCTCGCAACTGCTTTATGGTTGTGGGGACTTTCCATTCCTTAATGGCTTTAATTTTGTTAGGGTCTACTTTAACACCCTCGTGAGATACAATATGACCCAGATATTCCACCTCTTGTACTCCAAAGAAACATTTGGATGGTTTTGCATATAATTGTTTCTCCTACAATAGTTTGAGCACCCTGTCAACATGTTCAACATGATCCTTCCAAGACCTGCTGTAGATTAGTATATCATCAAAAAATACTAGCACAAATTTTCTAAGGAAGGGTTTGAAAATGGAATTCATCAACCCTTGAAATGTAGAAAGTGCATTGGTAAGGCCAAAAGGCATGACCAAAAATTCATAATCACCCTCATGGGTTCGAAATGCTATTTTCGGAATATCTTCAGTCTTCATTATATTTTGATGATATCTTGAATGAAGATCCAACTTGGTAAAATAAATTGCTCCATGTAATTCATCTAATAATTCATCATTCACAGGAATGGGAAATTTATCTTTAATGGTGAGCTTATTGAGCTCCCTATAATCTGGACACATGCGCCATGATCCATCCTTCTTGTGTACCAATACTACAGGAGCAGAGAAAGAACTTTGACTAGGTTGAATTATACCCGCCTCAAACATTTCTACAATCATACGTTCAATTTCACTCTTTTGGACATAAGGATATCTATAAGGCCTGATGTTTGGAGGAACACTTCCTGGAATCAAATCAATAGCATGATCATTATCACGAATAGGTGGGAGCCCTTTGGGAGTTTCAAACACCTTGGAATGATTTTCCAAGACTTTTCTGAGATCTGCAGAAATAGATGATTGTGATGTTAGAGCTTCTAGTGAGCATAATTGTGCAATTACACCTCGTTGTTATTTATTTAGAAGTTTTTTCATGACATTAGAGCTTATTATATTTCCTAGCTTCCCTGTAATACCCCGTAATTCGACTTCCTTTCCTTCTGAAAAAAAATTCAAGAAAAGTTCTTGAAAATGAAAAGCTACCGTCCCCAAAGATTGTAACCATTGTACTCCTAGTACAACATGAGCACCTCCCATAGGAATTGAAAGCATGGGACTATTCAATACATATTCCACCATGGTTAGCTTGATATTATGGCATTTTCCAGTGCAATTTATAGTTCCTCCATTTGCAACCATAACTTGAGATTCTTGTGCTGGGTATAGGAAACAATTCAATTCCTTGGCTTACTTACAATGAATAAAATTATGGGTGCTACCTGAATCAATCAACACTATTACCTTTTTCTTCTTGATATGTCCTTCTATCTTGAGAGTTTGAGGAGTGTTAATTCCTTCCAATGCATTACACGATATGATCAGACTCATTTCTTGCTCTTCTAGTGCTGGTTCCTGGTGTATATCCTCTTCTTTCTCATTTTCTTCTTCCTCTTCACAATCGATGTAAAATAATTTCTTCTCAACACACTTATGAACTTTAGTGTATTTGCTATCACAACTGTAGCAAAGCCCTTTTTCTCTTTTTTCTTCCAATTGTTGTGGTTTCAACCTTGTAGGTTATGGAAATCTAGGAGTAGCAACACCTCCATCTTTATAGAAGCAAGTGGTAGGCTTCCTTGTCGCCATAATTTTACATTCAATTTTTCTTGCCAACCTGAATGCCTTCTCCAATGAATCAGGTTCCAAAACCTGAACTTCATGTTGGATTTTATCCTTTAAAGTACCTATGAAGAGATCAATTTTTTGTTCCTCTGAAATATCAGTTACCCTTATATTCAATTTTTGGAAGTCCTCAATGTGCTCCGCAACTAAACCCTTGTGTTTGAGATTTATCAATTGGCTAAAGAAGGTGTTGCTTTTTGTATCCTCATAATGTGCTATCATTTCCTCCATAAAAATTGACCAAGTGACAATTTTTTTACGGGAGCAAAGCCATCGATACCATACAAAAGTATTTTGTTCTAAATGTAAAGTTGCAATGCGTACCTTTTGTGTGTTTTGCACATTATTGAGATAAAAATATTGCTCCATTTGTAGTATCCATGTTATGGGATCCTTGCCATCAAAATTCCTCATATCCATATTTGGAATATGGTGGTTCTTTAATCCAACATTATAGTTTATGAAATCATGATTAACATTTATTTTGTTCTCATCATGATTTTCATCTACTATCTTTTCGCCATTAGGAATCATTTCTTGTATCAACTTTGACAAACCTTCCTTAAAACTTTCCATGTCTTCCTTCAAACCTTCCATTTTTTCTTCCATACCATCCATTTTATCTTCCATACCATTCTTCAAACTATCCATCATAGCTTCCATGCCTTTCTTCAAACCATCCATCTTAGCTTCCATGCTTTTCTTGAAAACATCCATTTTATTTTTTGTTGCTCTTTGCGGGAGCGAATTTTGGTGCACTTGCTCTTGTAATTTTGATAGATCATGTTGCAATTCTTCATCTTCATGAGTCATAGTAGAGTACTCTGAGGGCTTGATGTGTGTTGAATTCTTTTTAGGAGGAATTTTAGAACCCAATACTGATATCTATGCTCAATAGGTCTTTGGAATCACTTAAAACTGATTTTTCAAACAAGACTTATGCAATTTGAAAAAAGATACACACCTTTTTCTTGATTTTGAGGAGCTCGATATTGAAACTGAATTATATTTGTGATTTTAAATCCTCAAAATTTGAAATTCGGCCCTGACGTAGCCCCCTGAATCTTCTTGCAATTTCCATAGATCTGACTTGATTTGGATTCTTCAAGACAAAGTTATTTCCAATCTCCCACAATGACCTAATTATGGACTGGTTCAGTACATCAAACTTGTATGGCTTGCCACGTGTCACTGTTTTCTCCTTTGGCTCTAAACTGTATAGAAAGGCAACTACATTCTATGTAATTCCAGTCACTTTTTACAAAATTCCAATCCGATGCTCAAAGCGAGAGTTATGAAGCTTTTCCCACTATCACCTCTTTGAGATGAAATTCAGGAGCCTAAAAAATACCTAACTTACGTAGATCATATCTCCAAAAATATTGTGAAGCAAGATATGAAATTTTGTGATGATGTTCCTTAGGATTTTAGTTTCGTGCTCTAATAATTTCAGCTTCTGAACCTTTGTGAAAAAAATTTTATAGCACAAATTCAGCGATGACCTTTTTAACTGAAATTCTGGAGCCTGCAAAACGACCTAACTTCCACAGATCATATCTCCGCAAATATTGCGAACCAAGCTTTGAAATTTTGCGACAATTTTCCTCGGCATTTCAGCTTCACACTCTAAAAATTTTAACTTGTGAACCTTCGTAGAAAAAACATTATAGAGAAAATGCCACGATGGCCTGTTTGGAGCAGCGAAACCCTAGAATCCAAAGCTCTGATACCAAATGTTGGGAAACCAGCTCCAAAAATAGAAGAAAAGAGATATCAACACCTTAGAAATTAGCCACTTTGAGAGGGAAACCTCCAATACATTACATGAATGAACAATTCTTCGATGATACAAGTTACAAAACCTCCTTTCTATATATAGGAGTCCATGGGGCCACAATGTAATCCTAGTGGGACCACAATGTAATCCTAGCCGACCTAAGAATAATAATTTAAGGGCACAATAATAACAATATGGGGGTTACAGGGGTACAATAATAACAATAAGGGACTATAATAGTAATATAGGGACCTAACAAAGGCGAGCGAAAATGGGAGAGAAAAGTATACAAATCCGGTACCCAAAATATCCCCCCAACTGGTTTATCTGCATGTCATCATGCAGTTCATCGTTCCTCAAATCTGGGTTGGATTGACTGTGACTGGCATGAAGCTGTGTGAGATCATATTCTTTAGCCATTTCTGTCCCAGGGGGTTTATAACCTTCTGTCAGGACAACATCCTTCCACTAGTCTGGATCAACGTTATATGCAGGAGTATATTTCTCGACTAGAAACCAAATAAGGGGAAACTAAAGCCTCAACCCCATCCATTTTACCCCATAGGTTTGAGCGCATGCTAACAAATGTGGCATCCTCTCTAGAGCCGTGCAAATTTAGGTGCTCCAAATGGTTCTCGTCCTCTGACGGTTGAAGATGAAAACATCCACCTCCTCTAACAACTATCTAGCGCTTCCTTACGGAACATTGTAATATGTCTGACACAGAGGTCAGCACACCATTTCTGGGTGGTCAACATGTGCTCCCTATGCTGCTCAATATGTAGAAAGGTAAAATGCTTATTATAAATATTTTTTGACTAGCCATGCTCTTTACTAATCATTAGCGGCCTTATGGCCTGGTTTTCCTCAAATGTATCATAAGCCTTTCTCCATTTAATTTAATTGATGGTGTAGGATGGAAAAGCTCTCAAATGAATGTCTCCAACGAATGGAATAGGGTTAAAAGCCTGATCATGCCTCAAAAAGTAACTGTGCATGTAGATCTCACACATTAAGTGTTGTCCTATGATATCATGAATTTTCAAGATATAGAGAAATTAAATAAGGTCTTCAATCTCATGCCAAATATCCTTATATATACTCTCAAGACAAAAGAAAAGAAATTGTTCATGAAGGAATAAGGCATAGCTATGTGCAGGAGGTCTACAAGCCATAACATGCTATACCAAGGAGAACATTTTCTTCTTATATGATTGCAGTAGCTGCACTTGTTCTTCCAATTCTTCTTTTCTGGCCTTGTGTTTAGCTTGCCTCAGTCGCATATTATCCAACTATTCTGTGTATCCTGTAACAATCCCGACATCTTGTTGTCGAATCTGCATTGTATCTTTCTTATGCTCATTTGCAGCTGACTGCCACCTCTGGATCTCAGTGGCCAAGAAAAATTCTCGGCCTTTAAACAAATCTTCTATTGGGCCAGTCTATGTAGCTCCGGAGGAGACCTCAATTTTTGGCTTTACTTCCCTACATTTGTAGATTTTTACCTTCTTTTTCAACCAGGAAACTTGCCTCTTCAACTCCTGAACCTCCCTCTTCAATCTCATGGTTTCACTGAATTGCAGCTGATACCTTTTCTTGAGAGGTAATATTATTTTTTCAAACTTTTCAATCCATTCCTTTTTGACAATAAACTCATTTTTTGGGCCTATAATAGACTCAGGAGGTGGTGGAATGATGTCGATATTATCAGTTGGTTCTTCTGTTAGGTGTTTCTGGCTGGGTTCCTTATCTTCAGGGACATCCTCCTCTACTTTTCCCTTAGGGGGTCGTACCGTTTGGTCAGCATTTCCGTCAACCTTCCTATGCTCCAATGTTTCCACAAGAGTTCCATCTCCCTCATGAGCCTCTGGGTGTTCCAGCTGGGATTCAACAATCAATGGGCCGATATTGACCATGTATTTTCTTGGGTCGATGAACTTAAGCATAGGTGGGACAACTACTTCCTCCATTAATCGTTTAGGCGAGCAGAATCCTCTCGCCCCTCTAGGCACCATAGACTAGAATGGAGAAAGGGGATAGCTTCATCATCCTTATTTTCAGCTTGGGCCGAAGTTTCATGCATACTACCTCAGTCGGGGTCGATGCTAGTTCTTGTGGGACAACATCGATTCTGAAGCTTGTTTCCCTTCTATCCTCCTGCCCTTTGCACATCATTTCATCTTCTACGGTCCATACTAGTTCCTGTGGGACAATATCGACCCCGCGGGTTATTCCTCCTTTATCTTCCTATTCTTTATGGCTTGCTTCTTCTTTCGTGGTCGATACTAGTCCTTGAGGGAAAGTATTGACTTCACAGGCTGACTCCTCCCTATTTCCCTGTTCTAGCTAAATTGGGGGTGGTTCTTGTGTAGCACCCCCACTTGTTTCAACATCCGTATATGCTTGGCCAGGTGATGTTGTTTCTTGCAAAAAAAATCACTTTCCATCCCTCTATCTGACATTCATTTTTCCCGCTCTTCATTAAAAAAAGTTAACGAGTGTATGACAGTCTCAAATTCATGCACTATATCCATAATTCCTTCATCTGTGGGTTTTTCAGGCAAGGCTGGTTCTTGTGTGGCAGCCTCGGCTGTGTCACCAACTGTCTCCTCTATTCCCATTTCTTCAGGTTATTCCTGATCAACCTCCATTTCTACTTCTTCGGGTTCCTGCAGATCGACCTCCATTTCCATTTCCTCAGGTTCTTCCTGATAAATTTCTTTTGAATGTTCTTCTTCTACCAAATCAGCTGGAGAGGTTGGTTCCTCTTCTCTAGAAGCAATAATGGCTACTATCTCTTCTTCTAAGTATCCACAGAGTTCTGCCCAAGAGACTCGAAATCTGGCTATTGCATGTATGACCAGTAAATGCACCAATCCATGATTGGAGAAAACTGCCAGCATCTGGCGTGAACGTCGAGCAGACTGTGCCATATGCTGCAACTGTTTCAATAAGAATAACGACATATTTGAAGAATGCACTTGAGCCTATGGAAGCCAAAGGTGAGTTAGAATTTTAAAAATGATATTTAAACAGAGTTGTGGCCCGAACCTCTCAAGTTATATATTTCATTACAAAACCTGTGACTTCGTTCCATGGATATGGTACAGACTTGCACTCATATCCTCTGCCCAATTGGACGACACTTTCTCCTGCATGCAAAAAAAATTCGGGAAACTCTGGGAGAGGAACTCTTCAAGCAAACCATTGCTGCCCTTGCTGTCTCAACCCACTAACCTCTGCAATTATTTATTCTGTGACAGTAATTTCCAATCCTCTAACCCGCAAGCAATTATCATCTTAATTAAGTGCAAGTTACATTGTAATTCCTCAGTCAAAACCTTGCAATCTATCAATGTAGGTATCCCATCCCGCATTGACAAATATTTGCCATACCTATGGATTACTATGGACCGAAGCTGTATTTTCAGGTTCATGCTACACATCCAACCCACCCATACTGTGGTGACTGTGACAACACTTTGGAATAGCAGGGTGCTGGATGAAATGGTGGATACCAAATTTGGAAAAATAGCATGGTGAAAATGAATGGTGGTAACGGTAAATAAAAATGGTAATTCTCAGAAACCAAGGAGAATCATAAAAAAATATGGTAAGTGTAATGAATAAAATAGTAATTATTTCATATGGAGTGGAAAGCATGTTTTACGGAATCCAATGCGTATTTAATGATTATACAAAGTATTGATAAGGATCATAGGGTGTAACCCACACGGGATTGTAATAATGACTTAAAAAATCATCATTACGCTGTCATTAAATTATGATGGCACCCCCCCAACTTAAAATTTTTCGTCTGCAGCATTAATGTCTTCACATGGAATATTTAATTAAATTGGTAAAAGTCACATGGAGGCGTACCTGGCGGCCTACTTGGAAAAAATGATGGTTGGTAGGATGACAGTGCAGTAATGATGTGGGTAGAGTAACATCAGTATGAGAGCAGCATCTAGAGTAACAAGAATGTGAGTAACAACATCCAGAGTAACAACATCTGGAGTAATAGTAGTGTGAGTAGCAGCATCTGGAGTAACATCATCTGGAGTAACAACAGCGTGAGTAGTAGCATCCGGAGTAACAACATCTGGAGTAACAGTAGTGCAAGTAGCAACATCCAAAGTGACAACATCTGGAGTAACAATAGTGCAAGTAGCATAATCCGGAGTAACAACATCCAATGTAACAACATCTGGAGTAACAACAGCGCGAGTAGCAGCATCTAGAGTAACAACATGTGGAGTACCAGCAGTGCAAGTAGCAGCATTTGGAGTAACAACATATGAAGTATCAACATTTGGAGTAACAGCAGCGCGAGTAGCAACATCTGGAGTAACAACATCTTGAGTACCAGCAGTGCGAGTGGCAACATCCAGAGTAACAGCATCTGAAGTATCAACAATGCGAGTAGCAGCATCTGGAGTAACAACATGTGGAGTACCAGCAGTGCGAGTAGAAACATCCTGAGTAACAACATCTCGCTAGCAGCAACCAACGAGTAACAACATTGAGTAACAACATCATGAGTAGTAACAACCAAGTAACAACATCATGAGTAGCAGCAACCGTGTAACAACATTATGATTAGCAACAACCAAGTAACAACATCATGAGTAGCAACAACCAAGTAATAGCATCATGAGTAGCAACAACTGAGTAACAACATCATGAGTAGCAGCAACCGATAGAAAGAAAAAAAAATTGATCTTTTCAAACATTACTCCTTAGTTGTAACACCTACGAAAAGATAACAAAATAAATAGTAACAATGTTTATTCATTATTACTATTATTATTATTATTATTATTATTTTTACAACAAGGATGTAGAGGAATATTTCTCTGCATTCATAACCTTCAAACCAGATTTTCCGGAGAGATGTTTGATGAAAGAATCCTTAGAGGCTGGACAGTGGTATAATCTCAGGCGATGTCCATTTGCTATGAATGCAGTACGTGCGTCATCAATTGTGACTAACCTAAATATTCCATTATCAAATACAACGTCCACCTCATAAGGTCCCATCCAGCGAGTGCAAAGCTTTCCCTTAAAATCCTTAAAACGGGAGTCATAAAGTAATGCCCAGTCTCCCCTCTGAAACACCTTATTCTTGATAAACTTATCGTGCCATTTCATTCTCTACTGCTGAATAGTAGTGTTTCTCTAGACAACCATTAAACAGATTTCATCTAGTTCATTGAGCTGGTCCAGTCGGTGTTTCTAGGCATCTGACAGATCCAAACCAACTTCAAGAGCTATTCTGAGCATACTGATTTCAAATTCTATTGGAAACAATAGAGATTTCCTATAAACCAACTCAAATGATGAAAATCCAGTTGTGTTCCGCCATTTTTTTTCTGTACGCCCAGAGATTCAAGAAAATTTTGGGTCCAATCCCAACGATAGTATGCCACAGTTTTTATCAAGATATTTTCCAATGTATTTTCTGTGATTTGTACTTTTCCATTCACCTGGGGATGGTATGGAGATGTCACCCTATGTTTGACCCCATATTTATGCATAGTATCTGCTATCATGTGAGATGTAAATTGTGCTCCTCCGTCTGGAACAATCTCTTTTAGGGTACCAGAACGAGAAAAAAATTCTTCAAATACAAAATTTGAGACTACCTGCTTTTTTTCTTTCGCAACGGATTTGGATTCTACCCACTTAGTCACGTAATATGTGCAGACCAAAATGTGGAAATTTTGCTGGGAGGGTGGGTTAAAGGGTCTAATGAAGTTGATAGCCCACTTCTCAAAAGGTTTGAGGACTACTTGTGCTTGCAAAGGCCTTTCATTTTCTCGACCGGGCTGCCCCATATGTTGGCAACTGTCACACCTCCTGACATAATTTCGTGCATCTAGAAAGATAGAAGGCCAATAATATCCCATTTGTAGCACCTTATGGCATGTTATTTTGTCCACAAAGTGCCCTCCAGAAGGGCCATCATGGGAAACCTTCAATACTTCATAAATATCATCCTCAGATACACAGCGTTGAATCTGCTTATCAACTCCTCTATGAAAAAGGTACCCTGCCATCCAAGAATATTGGGCATTGTGATAAATATTTTTTCGTTTTTCCCTATATGAAAAATGAGGAGGCACTTTCCCTGTAGCAAGATAGTTAGCAATATTTGCATACCACAAAGGTTTAGCAGAAACTGCAAAAGGATGCTCATCGGGAAAACTATCTTCTATAGGTGTGCATTCATCATTGTTATCCATTATAGACAAGAAATCAGCAACTACATTATCTTTTCTTGGTTTTTCTATTATTGTAATATCAAATTCTTGAAGTAATAGCAACCACCTTGTAATACAGCCAGGAGTGATAGTTTTTTTCATCAATTACTTGATTGTTGCATGATCAATATGTACAAAAGTATGATACCCGATGATGTAGTGCCAGAACTTGTTGATAGCATAAATGACAGCTAGGAATTCTTTCTCCGTCAGCATGTAACTCAGTTCAGTAGGAATTAAATTCTTGCTAACATAATAAATTGCATACGGTGTTTTTTCTACATGTTGTCCTAAAACAACTCCTACTGCTGTCTAAGAAGCATCAACATGTATGCGAAACGGTAATGCCAAATCAGGTCCTCGAAGGATTAGGGCCTTACAAATCAGTCCTTTAATTTTCGTGAAAGCTGCTTCACAATCTTCAGTCCACAAGAATTTTGTATCTTTTGTTAGCAATTAAAAAAGTTGATGTGCTATTTTAGCAAAATTTTCTATAAAGCGTCTATAATAACCAGCACAACCAATAAATCTATGTACCTGTGTGGGTTTCTTTGGTATTGGGAAGTGTAAGATTACCTCTACCTTGGTTGGATCCACTCGAATTCCAACAGCTGAGAGAAAATGTCCCAAAACTATTCCTTCTTCCCTCATCATATGGCATTTGATTGTACTCAGAGATACATTGGTCTGCTTACATCTTTTGAGTACTTTCTCCAGATTTTCCAATCCCTCTTCAAATGAGTTTCCATATGGAGTATAATCATCCACATATATTTCAACACTATCATCGATCAAATCAGAAAAAATTCCTAGAATTTCCCTCTGGAAGGTAGCAGAATCATTACAAAGGCCAAATGGGAGGACCCTGTATGCAGAGGTTCCCTATGGGCATGTCAAATTTGTTTTATCCTAGTATTCGGGGGCTATCTAGATCTAGTTATATCCACTGAATCCATCTAGGAAAGAACAGAACTTCTTCCCAGCCAGGGTGTCCAGGACTTGGTCAATGAATGGCAAAGGGAAATGGTCTTTTTGAGTTTCCTTATTTAGCTCCCTGTAATCTACGCAGATCAGCCACTTACCATTCTTTTTAGGAATAATAACTAGTGGGGATACCCATTGGATATCTGAGATGGGGTAAATGAAACCTACATCCAATAATTTTTGTAATTATTCTTTGACAATGTTCTTTAGAGTAGGATTCATTCTCCATTGGGGTTGTCTCAGAAGGTGGAAATATTCTTTAATATAAATATGACGAGTACATAAGTTAGCAGGGATTCCCTTCATGTCGGTATAATCCTAGGAAAAAGCTTCCTGATGACCTTGAAGGACTTTTAAGAGTTGTTTTTCCCGGGATTTAGACAGAATAGGATTGACATTGAGTGTTTTCCCTGGTACAATCTCAATTTGAATACTATCATGGGATGAGGTTACAGGAATGTCTTCAATTTCATCTTCTGGTTCAATGTTTTCCTATGTTTCATAGCTCATAACAGATTTTAAAATTTTAGGAGTTGAATTGGAAACATAACTGGGATCATTAATAAAAGTGTTGATGGCTCGTCCTGAGTTTCTGTTTTGAATTTAAGGGCCTACCCAATAGTGAGGATTAGTTTAAATTCTTCATTTTTAGGTTCAGGCTCTTCTATTGGTAGAGGTTTCTGACTGGTTAATATTTTTTCAGATGGGCTAGGTTCCACAGGAGGGTAGAGGGTGAGATTCATTATAACAGTCCCATTTGATATGATCATATGTCAAGATCGGCAGTGTATATAAGCGTCTGCAGTTGCAATCCAAGGCCTTCCCAAAATAAATGGGTGACCAACAAATGAGGATCTTGTTTGTAATACAAGTAGGTCCACATTGTAGTGCCATGAATCCACCGAAATGGTCACATCTTCCATTTTCCTTGCCAGTTTAATTATAGACCTATCTGCTAGTTCCAAGATGGTAGGGGTTGGTTTAACATTTTCGAGACCTAGTGTTTTCATTGTTTCGGAGGTAATTATTGATGGCAACACCCAAATCTACTAGTACATTTGGGATTTAAACACCATTGGTTTGTACTGCTAGAATTGGGTTTCTCGGGTCTCCATATTTCATAGGCATAGTCTTTCCTAGCATAATGTCGGACAGTTTACCCATCACATGAATAGTTAATGGATCCCGTGGTTTCTTCCCAAGTTTCTTAGAGCAGTACTCTTTGAGAGTTTTTGCATATATAGATACATCCCTCATAGCCTGTAGCAGGGGTATTTTGCTAAAGAGATTTTGCAATTCCCCCAGGAAATGAAACTCTGCTTGAGAGTTTGGTTTATTCAAGGTCAGTCTTTCAGGATATGATGCAGAAGTTGAATGAACTTGATTAAGAACAGGTTGGGGAGGTATCAGATTTTTCATGTTTTAGTCTATTTTATCCTCAACGTTCCTCTATTCTCATTCTGTAACTTCACCATCAATCTGTTCTATAATAATAGGTGATGTGGGAGAATTTACTATCCATATATATCATAAGTTTATTTCGTTAAGTCCTACGGTAGAAATTCTATAAGATGGAAGGTTAAGAGTATATGTTTGTTGGACCGTTTACTATTAGGATTCAGATTGGGCTGGATAGGAAGCTTGGGTCGAAGGGTTGGAATACCAGGAGGTACATTAGAGGGCAACTGAAGTTGTTGTTGATGCATGGATTGAGGAAACTGACCAGTAGGAGAGGGTCCACGACAACTATGATTCCATGAAGGATTCGAACTACCCTAGGGGACTCATTTTTTCCAAGGGGGGTATTGATATTGATACCATATAGATGAAAACGATGCAGACTGGGGACCCATACTAAAATTATTAAAATACTGGGATGGGTCCTCAAACATACCTGGATTCATAGCTGGTGGTCGAGGTTTCCATGGACTTTTTAGCCCCATGAAGTACAGTTGGTCTACCACATTTTCTTCACTTTCTCCTTGAAAAACTACCTTCATTCTAGGTAAGGAATGGAACGAGCTGGTCGCATGATTCTGTTCACAGATTGCACAGGATTCCACTATGTTTAATGAAAATTCTTTCAAGGGATGCTTCTTTCTGCATTGTGGGAAGAATATAGCCATAGTCCTTTCCAGCTCTATTTATTTCTGTTTTGCTTGCAGAGTGTCCATCTAGGCATATAATGTGCTCAGGATATTATTCCTTACGTTATCTAGTAGGTTTCCAATTTTTGCCTTTGTAACCCCTCCACCAGAAGTCTTGAATGACTAAATTCCTTGTCCACTCCTTGCAACCCCCTGTGAACATTGAATGTAATAGTCATAGATGGTGTCAAAGTCTACTTTTGAAATGTCCCCCTTTCCCACTATGTTTTGAAGTTGCAGGGAATCTTCCCGTAGTGCTCAGAGAAGAATGATCTTCAAAATATCCTTATCCAGGTCACTATGGCCTGATCTTTGAAATATATATTTTAATCGTTCCACACAGTCTTCCTTGTTCTCATCCTCTTTCTGTACAAACTTAAATATTTCCTCATTAATGTCACGGGATTTACAGTAATCTTGATATTTTTCCAAAAGGGCTTCTTTCATCCCATCCCATGAGGAAATAGTTCTTCCTCCTAAATCCATGAACCATCGTAGGGCTATTCCTTTTAGGGTAGCAGGAAATATTTTTAGTTTATGAGCATCGTAGATATAATCATACCCTTGACAGAAAATGCTGAATTCGAAGAGGAATGTATCAGGGTCTTCCAAAGAAAGCCGATGAAAATTAGGTAGAGCAGTCAAAGGAATGGGCTTCATTGGTGCATCACCTATAATGTTTCCAATTGGAAAATCAATAGAATAACTTACAGGTTCCATAAATATTCTCTAATACTCACCTGGAATTTCAACCGATTCTGCAGCTAGTGCTTGAGGTGATTCAACTGCAGAAGGTTTAACCACACTTCGTTGGTCACTTGGTGATGCAAAATCCTTCAGGAACTCTCTTTCCAAATCGGAATTTCTTAATTCAACTGCAGGAGGCTTCGCAACACTCCCTTGGTCTTGTGGTAATGAAAAATATTTCGAAGGTTATTCTTCCCAATTGAAGTTGCTCAGTTCTTCTAACCCTCTGCTAGCTATTTCTTCCCCTTCTGCTGATAGTAGGGATGTCCCCTCCAATGATACCTTATTTACTGCTTCTTCCACCATTGGAAGAACTTCCTTTGGTACTGTGCATGACACTGGCTGTTTAGCTAATTTTCCTTCAGACTTTGTCTGAACCCTTACCCTAACAGGAGCGTGAGAGGATGCTTCGGTTTTTTCCCTTTCGATAATCTCTTGGATATAGGTCTTCCTTCCCATATCCTTTCCTTTCTTTGGGGGCCTTCCTCTACTCCTCTTATTCAAATATTTTTTCATACAATTGGTGAGAAAATTTCATCAAAATAGAAAAAGTGCTCAAGACCCGGAGCAGGACAGATAGCTTCCTCCCCGGGACAAGAGAGTAGGTTCAAACAAAAAACAAAAATAAACTTTTAAAAGAAGAAATTCAAATTTCAGGACCTGAAATAGGGTAATCAAATACCCTTAACCAAGACAAGAAGTTGGCCCTTTCAAAAAAATAATCAAAAGCAGAAAAAATGAAAACTATGCCCAGGACTTACAGCAGGGTAAAAAATGGCCTCCCTAAGACGAGAGATAGGTCTTAACAAAAGAAAACAAAGCAAGGTAAAATAGCACACTATGCTCAGTGCTTGGAGTAGGGTAATAGATGCCCTCCCCACGATGAGAGATCAACCCTAAGGAAAGCAATAAAAAAGAGAAAAAAACAGAACACTACGCTCAGGTATTGAAGTGGCGCAACAAATTCCCTCGCCAAGACGAGAGATCGAACCTTAGATCAATTGCAGATCATGTCCTTGCACCTTGTTAGCCTTCCCCAGAAATGACGCCAAAATTTTGGTGTCTAGATGTGAAAAATATTCATACCCTTTTCCCACATAAATTATCAAGCTGAGGGCATTAGTTATTTCAAGACTAACGCGCACAGTATATGCAAGAGCATTCACACAACCTGCTATTATATCACAGGCTTAAAGCAATGAACACACAGACTATTGTAACAACAATTAAAACAGAATGTAGAATTAAAAATGCATTCACAACAATTAATGGATTACACTAGAAAAACAGTGACAAAACCAAAATAAACATGAAATCAACAGAAAGCAAAGTAACGCAACACCTGATCAGAAGAGTGGGCCCAACTGTGTGATCAGGGTTGTGACAGACTCACAATTTACAGGTAAAATAATAGAGTGTTGTGCATTTGATTAACTGGAAAAATACTTCTCTTACAAAATCTATATATGCCTGCTTAACCCCGATTCACAGCCTGTAGGCCCTCTTTATACAATAGTTCAAGAAATCACAGATTTACTTTAACAATTGCATATCTACAATTATACAATTCGTTACAACAACAACCTAGTTTCCAAAAAGGAAACCATGATAAAGCCTGAAATTGCTGGAAAGAAACAGAGTTTGTTGCACTATAGCAGCAAGTAAGGATGGCACTGGAAATTAGGAACTTCTCCATAAATAACAACCGTAATCTTCTTGCTTTTACCAAATCTATAAAAATATTAGAGTTAATGTCTGCAAAGGTAAAACCTCCTTGACAATTACTTCATTAATCAAATATTCCATGTAAGATAAAAGAAAGGGGTTTACCTCATGTGTTTAAGAATAATAATGATACAAAGAGATGGAAAGGTGGGAGAAAATGGGAGAGAAAAGTATACAAATCTGGTACCCAGCAGATATAAACATAAAAACAAAGATACAACTAAAATATAACTTCAATTCATTGATAACAAAGTATTGAAAAGTGTTTACATGCAAAATGGAAATAAAATAGCTCAACTGATGGTAGCTTATCTTTAAGAAGAGATGTGGCAGCTACATTCCTTCTGAGCTATGTTACAAATATGTTTGAATTCATATTTATTATTGAGAAATAATGGAGGACTCTAAACATCCAAAAAAATAACCCTAGTAGATGAAGTGCCAAAGGCTGTGGGCCCCATTGCGGTAACCTGGTACATCAACTTCCTAGGGTCGTAAATTTGGAATACAATGTCCATTTGAGGTGTACAATACCTTTATATATATTTATGCAATGAATACAAATTTTGATCGCAAACCCCTATTACAAATTATGACTTTTTCTGTTTTCCAAAAAAAAATCGTTTAGGGCCTTGTAACAACTTTGTGAGTTCATGACCCAAAAACTACCAAAAGTAGTAATTTTGCTACAGTTAAGGAAAATGAAAGATACAATGGTTGGGGTCCAAGTAGAATAGGTGGGTGGCCACCAATATCTACGTGAATCACATCATGGGAAAAGTATTGAAGCGAGCAAGACTTCAATAGTTGGAAGATATTAAGCAATGCATTCAAGTAGAGTATTCAAAGCTCAGAAGACTTCTACAAGTTGCAAAGGATGAGAGGAAAAAATTGAGACTCGTCTTATAGAGGTCCATGGATGAACAAACTAGAGAATGTTCCACTAGGAAGGAGTAAAAATGTCCCTCCAATACTAAGCCACTTATGGCCGTGGAAGGTGTAACAATTATAGTTCTTGTAATGAAAATATGGATGTATGCACATCTGGTCACATATTAGAAGATACCTCCTATGTATTAGGGAACCAAGGGGGTTTATTATAAGGTTAATCTCTAGCATCGTCCAAAACAAGGAACACAAAAGATTTTTCCAAAGGATATGACCAAGTGCAAGAGGTAGGATTGGAGGTAGAGGGAATTCCTACTTCTCATTATGTTATATATATTGGAAGCTTTAACAATCGTACTTTAGGGATTGGCATTAAACTCCTAACCCGGATGGGGTATAAAGGAGGAAGGCTTGGTATTAATTTCCAACGCATTACTCAACCACTGCAGGTTGCAAGAGTGTGTCAATTTATAGGATTAGGGTATGTTGAAGGAAGATATTGAAAGGAAGTAGAAGCAAGTGATTCTTCAAACAAGGAATTCAAGCCATTGGTATTACCATCTAAGAAAAAGGATGAAACATCTTTCTCCAAGAGAAATACCTCCAATAAGAGATCTAGGAGAAGAAAAAAGTTTAGATATTATTATCGACCTTGTAGTAAGGATAAGACTAAACGGTTTGATAAACACATGTATTCTATCATTCCTTTCAATTATACGCAAACTGGAAATGAAAAATGAAATTTATGGCATGAGAAGCCTTGTACATTCTACGGACTAGACAATTATTTTGTTCCAAGATGTTGGAAAAGATAGTTTTTGTAACAGAAAATCCTCCTTGTCATAAGATGGGGAGTAGCAAGAAGAATTTTTACACTCATTGCCACATTAGTGGGAACTATGTTGCTAATTTCTCAAAGCTTCACCTCAAACTCTGTGGCACCATGAGAAAGAAGCCTATAAAAGAGCCCATGCATAAGGAAGCTGCGAAAGGAACAATGGAGAATGTGATAAATGTTCCGACATCGGTCTCTAAATAAATTCAAGTGTAGGAAGAGGGTACCTTACACTAGTTAGGTAAGAAGTGTTTATCATACCTTCAAAATTAAAATATCTCTACTTACAATATTATCTTCTTCTAGTAATTCGAGGCCTTAAGAATTTAGGAGTGCCCAATGTTTTTAGTCGAGAAAGAATGGGTCTGGAATTGGTATTTTTGGGCTATGCAACAAGTGCAAAGGCCATCATGTTGTCGTTTCTCATAATGCTTGGCCTGTACCGTCTCGAGAATGGACTAATAGTCATTACTCACAATGCATTGAAGTAGATGCTCTCTATGGTGCTATTCTGTTTGTTTCTGCTGATGGATATTTACTGGAAATGCGAGGCAATTATATTTGTGTGGTTCAAAATAGGAAAAGGTTTGATTGATAAATATTATCAAGGCTCCTCTATTCAGGGACAAGAGAAAAAAGAGTAATAATTAAGCATACAAAAGCTATATTCAATTTCGTGGATCACACATATGAGCATGTCAAAACACAAACAAAATTTGTAATTCCTGCAACTGTTTCTATCTCAAATGATAAGAAGAAAATGTTGAACTCCTAGTGTGGCGCTAATGTATGGGATATTGTTGACAGTAACCATTTGTCTTTCCAGGTGATCAATGCTCATTAATTTTACAGTACAATAATTATTATTTGGTTGCACCATTTATTTGGAGTGCTCTAAAGAGGTCATGATTCAGATCACATATTCAAATCTCATAACTGTGTGTTTGAATCACCAAATGGTGGAAATCCATAAAGTTGTTGTTGTGTTGTTATTCTTAATTTGTTACACAACAAAAATATTTTTTGCAGTCACACAACTTGGGGTAGTGGTTTATGTTTATTTGGCGACCCCGTGGAAGTGTCCACATGGTATACAACATATGGTTGGCAATCTAATGGTCATCTATAGATTTTGTGATATTTTTGGCAATGTGGCACTTAGAGTCTGCCCAGATATTTTGATGGCAATGTCATCCACATGATCTTGTTGCCTTGTATTAGTTTAACAATCACAATGATGGCCCTAGTGAACATCACAAATTTCAAGTGCTTTGACGAGTAAATTTACCTATGCGTGTGAACTGGTACAGATGTGAATTGGCTATCAACAAGTCAAGTGATGATCCATCATTGGACTTATTGCTTTAAGAACATATTCTATAGTATCCTCTTTCGACTAAAAATGCATGTGAGTCTCGACTTATATTACATGGCATATCTCATGTGATTCCATATAGTATGAGAAACCAATTCCCTGCTTCAGTGGACGTCTTTTAAGAATTTATGGTCATTCTTATGATATTTAATTGTGTGAGGTGTGTCATGGTCAAAATTCCTTTGACTACATGTATAATAACACATATTTCTATTATGTGATCATTGGTCATTAGACAATGTATTTCACATTACAGAAATGATTAGTATCATAATGCTTAAAAACTAGAAGATGGACCATGCTTCTATTAGATTCATGGATGGATAGTGTTTGGGAATCACATGCTTCCTCCATGATACCACTCAAGAGGTTTGCCATGAAATTCAGGTTGATCTCCATTTTTTAGGATAGAAAAACCACAACTGCAGCGAATCCCTGTATGGAGGAGGAACAACATGTAGAGACGTGGATTTTATAGGAGTAGTTGGGCGTAACGAGAACACAGGAAAACTATCCATCTCCCTCTACATGGTTGTTTCAGATGTTTCGACAGTAGATGACAACTTGTTGCTAGATTGGAAGATTGTGATTCTATTTTCAAAAGATGTGTATCAATGTATTTCACATTAGATTTTAAGGGAAGACTAGCAATCAAAGAATTGTTGAAAGAATATGTATATTTTTTCGGTCCTTTTATGCAATATTTTCTGTTTATGAAATGAAGGATCCCCTAAATTTATGCAATGCAGGATTAGTGGCGGATGATATGTTTCATTTACAATTATTAGACCTCTTAACAGTCCATATGTAGGGATATGTTTCTGGGTCAAAAGGTTCATTTAGCCATTAAATTAATCCAGAAGAATCATCGAGATTTGCAACAACTGAACCTGTGAGGTGCCACGAGAATATGGTCCATTGATGACATGAAGCCATGTCTACTTATAATGAAAATGGTGAAGACAAATTGAAGTTTTTGTTGAATGGGGATAGACAATAGTGTGTTGTTTCGTGCATGTCAGCATTTTGTTGCAATTGCTTGCTTCATTTCACCCTTAGGTGGTCAGTAATGGGTTACAGGTGGCCATTGTTCGTTATTTGAGAAACATAATTTTTTGACAGCAAATAGTGCACTTTTGTGAATGCACTCTTGGTGATTTATGTTACCATATTAACTATTTGTTGGCATTAGAAGCTAGTAAAATTTGGAATAAAAATTGTTCGACAACAATGTTCAAAAGTCGATCTGCAAGTGATGACGAAAGTGAGAGATAATTTTTTTATGCCCCTGGTTGTGATATGTCATGTAGCCTAGGCTGAGTGAGAGGCATTATTGTTTTTCGTAGGCCTATTTTTGGATTTTTGGAAATCTGTGTAAAACTTCACCAATAGTGTTTTATAAAGTTTTGGCATGTGAGGTCCTTCTTGGAACCTTGCAAGTTGTGATACATGGATTTGCAACTACATATTTGAATATGGATACAAGTGTAGACTTTATCATTCTGGTTCTGAAGTACAAAGGTGAAGGAATGGAAAATGTGGTTTGTAAAACATATTTGTTATATAGATCAAGAAATGGGAGAGTAAATTAGATTGTAGGCCTTCTTTATACTTTTAGTGGAACAAAAGATTCTCTATGAGGAGGAATGATCTAAGGGAATCTCCACATAAGAATTTCTTACCTTACACAACATGGGATAGACATAGGTGCTTCAATGGGTGAGCAATAACATACCATGTGTGTCAATATTGGGGGATATATATTGAGGAAAAAATAACATAATATATTTATCATATAAGAGGGGGTAAATGGTTTTCATATGTTGTGTATAAAAAAAGGAGCTCAATTTTAATGGAAAATATAAAGGGGTATACAAATTTTAATAAAAAAATGGATGTCTATAATATGTAGTGAAAGTATGGCTTTTTTTAATTGGGAAGGTGTATTGTGCTTGTATTGGTAAGGAGTTAAATAAAGTGTTTTTTAGAGGTTTTTCCTATATGTAGTGAAATTAAGGGTATTTTTAGAATTTCATGAAAGCATGTGCTATGTTAATGGTTCATTGAGTGAAGCCTTCTTGAGGACAAATCATTGAAGTAAATGATTGATGCTTTAAATGGGATAGAAAATTTAATGTGTTGTTGATTAAAAATTTGTAATAATGATTAATACCTTGAGTGAGTATGACATACTCATGGATTACTCATTAACATTGGGAAAATGATTAATGTTGGAAGTGAGCTTGAGAATCTAAGGTATTATTCATTTTAATTTATAAAAGGAAGGAAAACTAGATTTTTGTGAGAAACACCTCACAACTATTTTTCCTATTCTGAATGACAGGCTGGGAGTCTCATGGGTTGTTTGAGATTATCTCTTAGTTTGGGCATTGAGTTGCTATGATATTCTATTATTTTGAATGTTTATTTTTCTTAAGAATGATGAAATAATATTGTTGTGGATACAGAGAGTTATGCTCTCTTTGATTGTAAAAACTATTTAATTTCTTTATGTGAGCCCTTTGAAGCAACCTTTTAGGAGCTTGGAAGGAGCTAAGAATTCGAAGCTTACATTAAGAGGAATTTAGCCCTTCTGGTGCTCAAGAAATGACACTTATGTGAGAGCCTTAAATACTTTGTGAGAATATTTCAACCCATTTTCTAAAAAGTAGAATTCTTTATAAATAATAAATGTGATTTGTATTTCAAAATGAATCTAGAGACATAGCCCATCCCCTAGGGTTAAGTCTATTATCAAGTCCCTTTTGATTCTTGATTATTTATTATTTTCTTCTATTAAATATGTTGATGTATTAGTGAGGCATCATATAAGTAATATTTTTTCTCATGTTCACATGCAATTAAGTGCCACTTAAAGGTCCTTAATTGTATGTTTTTGTTTACATAAGTACTCACAAAAATTTATAGATCAAGGCTAGTTATCAAATAGTATGGTAGGGTTTAAATTCACGAAGAGGACAGACATTATAAATACCTGGCTACTGGTGGTTTCACTGGTAGTGCCAGGTATAAGATGGTGGTTGTTTAGTGGTTGGGAGGGTCAAGCAGAACCCTACGCGAAAAATGAGGCAGGTGTGATTTTTTAGGGGAATATTTTAGGGAATATTCCCTAGTATATTCTCAAGAATATTTCTAAAATAGTTTTTTTATTATGGAACTTTAGAGATTCTAAGGGGGATATGAATTCACACTTTCTAAATTTAGATGAGTTTATATTTATTTTACCTATAATTTCCCAAGTAATTTAAAGGTGCAATCAAAATGGAAATTTGAGTAGCATATCTGAGGGATCCTGACTGAAGCCCATGTTAACATAAAATGGTCATTAAAAACATTGAGGAAACCTTACATATGTCACAATGTGGTCATGTTTATACTCTAAAGTTGCATCGTTGTGAGATAGAGTTGCTTGTATGAGTATGTTGTAGTTATAGTAGTAGCATTCAGAGTTCGTAGTTGGACAGTAGACTCGAACAACTTATAAAGAGTTGTACATTGCCTCTTTAGACATGCCGTAGAGTCATTGTCAAAATGAAAAATTCATAGAATGATGAGACAATTTTTTTTGTGATGTTTTAGTCATGTTTTTAGCAACATTATGATCACTTTGGGATGAGAATTAATATAAGTTTTATGCATTTATGGTTTTTGTCTCTTTTTGGATATTGTGAAGGGATGAATATATTCTTTAGTTTCTCCTAATCTTTGTATATTATAGCAAGGCAGCAAGATATGAATCATTGTATAGAATCTATGGTTGCAATAATTTCAAACAAACAAAAGTGGTGTAGTGCTAATAAAAGGCCATTGTGACAACTAGTGAGAAGCTTGTCATGTTTATAGTCATTTGTCTTAGAATTGTGAGACTAATATGATGATAATGAGTATGAGTTGAATATGACTGCGAAATTCAAGAGGATCAATTGCCACTTTATGTGAGAGAGTCTAGTTTATTACACATGCTGGTGAGAGATCAACCCATTCATCTCTTTGGAAGAGAGACATGACCACATGCTTGTGAGAATAAGATCTTGGTATTCTGTCTGAGAGAATCTATTTGATAGTACCACTATTGTAGGAACTCTACTACCACTTGATGATTCAGGAATTCAACTCTTTGTAAAGGACAACATCTTTGATGAAGAGAATGAAGAATTTAATGGATTAGTGGGACCATAGACTTAACCCACATCGAGTGGACTATGTTACCAACTTGGTGATATATTCCCTTATGTGTTTGACATCCTATGTCATGTTTTATTATACATGTAATTTTACTTTCTTTAATTATGTTGAGATGCATTAAGTGATGATGAGAAAACGTAGTAAATGTGGTTGTATTTCAAATTGGATTCAAACCTTGAAATTAAATCAAGTTCAATTAAAAGAGTCCAATATTTGTAATCCTTTTAAGTGACCCAAATCCAAATCAACTTTGTCTCATAGGTTCACCCCATATTAGATCTATATATGTGTCTTGCTACACATTCTTACTTATTCCTCATGAGATATGTGTACATTTGTTAACTTACATTATGCATAAGTAGCTAAATGTAAAACATGATTACTTACTTTATGCTACATTGCTACCTCAAAATAATTTATTACTTTACTTTACGAAAAAAAAAGTTCATCTCATCACCAAGTTTCACTTTTCGAAGGAAATTACTCATATTAGTGTAAAATCATAATTTTTTTAGTATTATGGTGGCTCACCACCATGCTATTACACCTTGCATTCTATGATATTGTTAGTCCATGATTTTTTCCACAGTGAGAGGGTTCTTTGCTTGGTTAATAAACATATTAACCCCTCACCACTTGGTTAACAAGGTGTATACATATTTTCTATCCCATGACTTTAAATTTGTTAAATAATTTTCTTCTCCACCATTTTATATTATTACTTCATATATTAATACTAAGGTGCCTCAACTATATGAGGTTCACCCATGTGACAAACGCTATGTGGCTATGTTTTCTCTATTCAACATTTTCCCGCAATGTGATTGGTGAGTAAAAAAATAATTTAGATTTATTAAGGTGATCCAACTGTGGAGAGATTACTTGAGCTATGGTTAGGGTTACTACCCCCTTTCTCTTCGGTCATTTGTTTGGTTTAAATTGACCGTCAAGTGTTATACAACCCAAATGAGGGCTTCCTCCTCTCTTATTTTCACACCCTTCAACATTCTATTATATTCTTTCTTCAATTGATTTATCTATTCCATTCATGGCAGACTGGTTCAGTTGGAGAAAATGGTTATTAGTTGTGGCTTAATTACATCTATAGGAGTCTCCCTTGTTGGAATTGGCTACTTTAATCATTTTGTTAATTAATCTTTCTCATCTGATGGTCTAAATTGAAAGATGTTGGTATATTCTCATGGTCGCCACTCCATCAATGAATGAAATTAAAAACCATAACCTCTTGCATTTCTAAATCAAATGCTTAAACTCTACTTAAATTAAATTTTTACCAAATTATCATTAACAATTTATTGTTCCTCTTCTTTATCTCCACATATGATTAGAGAAAATGAAATAAAAAAATTAGAGAAAAACTTTAAAACCGATGTCTGTTTGCATTCTGAAAGCGTATAAATGTTGAAACTTCCAAAAATAAGGAGACGTTTAGGTGCACTATCTTTCTCATAAGTGTTACGAGGTTATGTGACTCAGTTTTAATATTATCCTTTGTAATTAATATGGCATGGTTATGTGTAACGGCTCCATGTTCATATTCTAGTTGTGCCGCATGCTCTTTTCACAAGAGGCGTATACGTTGTTGCCTTGTTGCTGAAGCGTTCCAAAGATTAGGAATTTGGCTTCTGTGATCCATAAATCGTGAGAAAATCTTTTGGTAAAAATCACATCAGAATAATTTTGGTTGACGCGTTTCGAACCAGCCAGTGTGGTTCATCATCAGGACAAGATGAAGAATCTGATCAGATAACCCAATTAAATAGATAAGAAAATCTTCAACTAGCCGTTTGTAAGATAACGGCTAGTTTGACTAAATCTAGGAAAAAATAAATAAAATTGATTTCTTATTTATTTATTTTATTTTATTTTTTATTTTTATATTTAAGATTAAAATATAAAATATCAACCTAAATAATAAAACCAAATAGAATTGAAAATAAAATAAAAATAACTAATAAAATACATTAAAATTAAATTAAATAAAAAATATACAAATAAAAACAAATAAGAAAATAAATAAATAGTAATAATTTATTTTAAAAATTATATCATAAATTTTAAAAATAAAAATAAATAGATAAATGTAAAAAAATATTAATATTAATATTTTTATTTTTATTTTATTTTATTTTATTTGATTATTATTATTTTTTTTAAATATAAAACTATAAAAATCTCCAACTACCCGTTTGTAAAATAACGGCTAGTTTGACTAAACCTAGGAAGTGAAATCAAAAAATATAAAATAATGATAAACTATTTAATTTATTATTAAGTGCGTAATGTTTATAATAGGAATGTTATTTATTTTTATTTTTAATAAAATAAAATTAACCAATATATTCTTGAAGAATAAAAATTTTTATTTTAATTTTAATTTTTAGAATAATAATTAATATATTTATTTTATTCTATTCTTTTCTAATAAAAGATTAAAAGTTAAAATATCAACCAAAATGATAAAAATAAATAAAATTGAAAATAACTTAAAAATAAAAAAATAAAAAATAAAATTACAAAAAATATAGAAATCCAAATAAAAATAAGTAAATAAATAAATATATATAATATTTAGAGTATTAAAAATTAAATTATAATAATATGTTATCTAATAAAAACCATAAGATTAAAAATAAACAAGCATAATAAAAAAATAAAATTAAATTAAATTAAAAAAAAAATTATATATATATATATATATATATATATATATATATATATAAATATATATATATAATAATAATAATAATAATAATAATTAATTAATTAAAAATATATATATATAGAAAAAAAAAAAAAACTAGGAATGAAGAGCACGAATCCAACATCTGCTAACCAACCACCCATCGTCCCTGTTGAGGTTAACTGGCCTCTTTTCGATTTCCAAGGCTTCTCTCAACTTGCGGTGGTGGAAATGGTCAGTCCTCACAATAACCTTAGCATCCTCAATGCAAATATGATGATTGGTCTTCTCAGCATGCTCAGATAAAGTCGAGGAGCGTGATCTATTATGCTTAAGGTCAGCGACATGTTCATGAATCCTTTGATTAATAGATTGACCTGTTTCACCAATGTAAGGAGTCCCACACGAGCAAGGAATCAGGTAAACACCCTTACCATCCTTAGGGAAAATCGGGTCCTTAACCGATCTAAGTGAACTCCTAATGGTACGAGAGGGTTTGAAGGTTGAGGAAACATTATGTTTCTTTAGGATCCTTGCAATTTTATCTGTAGTACCTTGGATAAACGGAATGTGAACTCTAGGTAACCTATCGCAAGGATCTTTCTTAACTCTGGGACCCTTTTCAGCTCTTTGAAACGCTTTAAGACAATGAATCTTTCTATAACCATTTTTATTAAAGACTTTTAAGAGATGAGCCTTTTCATCTTCAAAGTGAAGTTCATCAGAGATTCTAAAGGCTCTGGTAGCTAGGGTGCTGAGAACCCCAAGCTTCTGAGCAGGGAAATGGTGAGAACTAGCATGTAAATACTGCTCGGTGTGTGTCTTCTTTCTAAAAACTTGACGAGAGAAAGAACCATCTTCATTCCTAGAAATGAGGACATCAAGAAAAGGAAAGCTACCATCGTCTTCAAATTCCATGGTGAACTTAATGAAGTCAGATTGATCATTAAGATGTTGGAAGAAAAGGTCCAAATTCTCCTTGCCATGAGGCCAAACAACACAGGTGTCATCAACAAACCTTTTCCAAAGTTTAGGTTGAAAAAGGGAAGAGGAAAGGGCTCTAGATTCTAAGTCTTCCATGAAAAGATTAGCAACCACAGGAGAAAGGGGGGAACCCATGGCCACCCCACAAGTCTGTTCAAAGAATTCACCCTCAAAACTAAAGAAAGTCGAGGTAAGACAAATTTAAGCAAGATGAGCAGTATCAGGATCAGTGACCCAAGAAACGACATCAACAGCTTCCTTAATGGGGATGCAAGTATATAAAGAAACAACATCAAAACTAACAAACCTATCACCACTATCTAACCTCAAGTCTTTTAATTCATTAATAAAAGAAAAAGAGTCTTTAACAAAAGAAGAGGTCTGACCCACAAGCGGTTTAAGCTTAGTGGCAAGAAATTTAGCGAGTAGATAAGTCGGACCTCCTATGGTGTTAACAATAGGGCGAAGGGGAACTCCATCCTTATGAATCTTAGGAAGACCATAGATCCTCGGAGTGAGGGGGTTACTCTCAATAAGATTTTTACTTAAAGATCCAACAGTGCTACTCGATTTTATAGCCAAAGCAACCGCTTTTGAAACTTTTTTATGGGATTTCTGTCAAGCTTCTTGTAGCTCCCACTATTAAGAAGGTGATCCAACATCTTATTACGATAATCATCTTTGTCTAAAATCACCGTAGCACCTCCCTTATCATCTTTAAGAACAACAATGTTAGGGTTGTTGTTTAAGGATTTAAGAGCCTCAAACTCAAGTTTGCTGATGTTGCTCTTAGGGGGTTTAGCTTTTCTAAGGATCATGGCACAATCTTGCTTGATAATGTCTTTAGTAGTATCAGGTAAATCCCTAATCCCATATTCAATATAAAAAATTATGTCTAGATTAGGGATTTTTTTAGAAGCAAGAGAAAAATTAAGACCTTTCTCTAACAGGCTAAAGACATGCTGATCAAAAGAAAAATTAGATAAATTGAAAACAGTCTTATTTGAAGGAGAAGAGAAAGAATTAATATTACTATTATTGTTTTTATAATCATTAACATTGAATTTATTATAGCTATTTTTATTATGATTGATATTATTATTTTTAATACATTTATTAACATCATTATTATTATACCAACTATCACGCCCCTACACCATGGGTGTCTTCCAACCACGTCTTGTAGGCAGGTGCGGCACTGCCGTACTTTTTCTTTTTCTAAATACTCAAGTACCCAGACTACGCCTATAGCAACATTCGTTAGTTATTATTACAAATGTTCTTTCAATGTGCGGAAATAAACATAAACATCAATATCAAACCACATGTATGCCCATACATACAAGGGAGGGGCAACTCCCTTTTAAAATGAGTCCGCCCGGATATTATGTTTCATAAAAATATGAGTACAAAGTCCAATCCAGCAGAAACCACTCCTGCTCCTTGGCAAGGCTATTTGCCTCTTGGCGAAGCTCTAAGGGTTTCCAATCCTCAAAATATCTTACAACAGACTTTTACAACCATTTACAGTCATCAAGTTCACCTTCGGAAGTGCTGCCCCAAAACTGCCCAAGTGCTGGTCATTTGGGTCACTCAACAGTTGCTCCAAATCAGTGCAGAGCGTTTTATGCACTGACCATGTGTCCAATCCATCCCTCACCCATATGGTTGGATGCATCTCGGAAATACGCACCTTCTGCAATTTACGGCACCTCAATCCGATACCCGACGCTCCCGGAATCGTGTTTTTACTGTTGGGCCCCTGCCGTTATTCGGCGCCCAGAACCGACCCGACCCAACCTGACCGTCATGCAGCTGCGCCCGACCCGACCCGACCAGAACTGTAGTGTGATGTGCACGAGCTCGACCCGACTCGGCCAACGCCCGTTTGCTATCGTGCCTTCGCCGTTTCTCCACCAACGAGTTGTTGGCAACTCGTGGTGCGACTCTCCTTGATGTTGTTCGTTGGTTGATCTTCGCCTTTCGCATGATGCCTCCACTCTCCATCACGCCATCATATATATACGCATGTCCAAGTGAAGTGTGGTCGCTCGTTTGCCGCGAGCCGACCCGCCCGGTTATTCATCCGCCCACGAAACGTCGCGTCGTGGGGTGTGGGGCGCTCGACCGACCCGAGCCGACCGCCACGTTTGGTCGCTCGCCCACGAAGTGTGGCATCGGTCACGCCCAACGCGCCGGCCGACCCACCGACTCGCCCGTTGGCTAGCTTGCCCAAGGGGTGCCCGTTGTGGTATAAACGTCTCGCCAACGCCGTGTTGACTCGCCTCTCCACCAACTCGCCCGTGTGACTCGCTAAGCACACCCGTGCGCCCGTGACTTTCCAACGATGCGATGCGCGCCCATTACGTCGCACGGCGCCCGAACTTGACCAACCGGCGTGCCCGTTCCACTGAACGCGCCCATGAAGTCTTGGGGCCTTACATCCTCCTCCACTTCAAATACGACTATCGTCCCGATAGTGCTACCATCGTCGCATCATATCGTCGCAAAGTATCATCGCAACTTTCGTTGCAAAGTCTCATCGCACAATATCGTTGCAACGTCGTTGCATAAACCAGCAAGGTTCATGTCCATGAGATATCTCCTCCAACCATCGTCAAATCCATGTGAATATCTGCATTAAGTGCTCCAACCAACTCAACACAACAAAACTGCTATGTATCCAGCATAACTCAGTGTACTGCATGCCCCCATAGCTCGAACTAGTTGGGTAGCTAATCCAACCATAACGTTCAAACAATGAGAATACTCCTCCTCATGCCACCGTTAGTTGTTCTTCCTGCAAACTGTCACATCCATCAACTCGATCAAGTCTGAATCTCATCCAAGTGCCCTGTTTGGGTCAATGAAGTGTATCATCTCATCCACAACATGTTGTTCATGATGCTAATCCATGTGCTACTTGTATGCAAGTAGGCTCATCCTCCAAGCATCATCAAAAGTAAGAAGTGTGGCTAAGTCAAGTAGACTCAAGCCCATGCCAAAGTGTGTACCACCAAGGCATCTCCATCATGAACTCCCATGCCTCATCATATCCAAAGCATTGGTAAGCCTACTTGAAATCACTTCTGAGTGCCATCACCTTTTCTCACTCACCTGGAAACATATGAATGTCAAACATATGAATGTCTCATAGGCTGCTCATCCAACCAATGTCCAAGTTGCTCATGGTGAACAACGTCCCATCAGTCCATCTATAAAGATTTCCATGTAGTCCATGTCCATGACTTTGGCTGCCCATGTGCTCGTCTAAGTGAACTCAACTCAACTCTCATCATCATCATGTCCCAACATATCGAAGTGAAGTGCTCTCGATCACTCCTACCTCCATCATATATGTGAGTACTTCCTTCAAGCTGCTCCCCCACTAAAGGTCTGCCAAGAGGTCCATCCTAGTTGAAGCCATGAATAATTCTACTCCACCAACGTGCCCTAACACCAAGGTAGTGTATGGGTCATGCCGGGCACTTGCCATTTTATGTGGCTAAGCATGACCCCTTTCCATCACAAAGGTCATCACGTTCCACCCTTGTCCCGGGCATTTGAACCATCAGGTGCAAGGTCACAAATTGCCCCAACAAGGTTTGCATCGTCCCATGTCCCTTGTTTCATCAATGTACAAGGTCTCATCGTAGTCATCCAAGGAGTAGTCATCAATGGTGTTGGCAAAGAATTCATCTTCTTCCTCATCCCCATATGCGGTCCATCCTCCTTATGCTTCCATGAAACACAAGTCATCTCTCCATGAAGACTCCTCAAGTGAGTGTCCTCCATCCTCATCAATGCCTTTGATGTGTTCGATCCTGGTACTACCTTCTTATCAAGTTCCTCCTCGATCATGGTCACATTGGAAACATCTCCATGTGGATTGTCCACCAATGCTTGCAATGTGTCTTGTCTTGGTTCAACTTGTGTCACAAGTTCGTCCTTCATCTCTTCTATCTTCATATCATCCTCATGAGAATCATCCATCTTCGATGCTTTCAACGTGCTTGGTCTTGGTCCAACTTGGTTATCAAGTTCACCCTTGAAATCTTCTACATCTGCAACATCCTTTGGTCCTCCAAGTTCAGCAGCTCGCCCATGAAAGTATTTCAAGGAAGTCCGCATCTCCACCATCTCATTTCCAATGTGTTCCAAGTGTTCCTCCACTTGCACAAGAGCCTTGTAGTGTTCATGCCTCATTTCCTCCAAGAACTCCGTCATGTTTATAAGTCTCTTTCGAGCCTCCAAAACTGCTTCCCTTATAGCTTCCATTGTAGCTCTAGCCCTGAAAAATGCCTTGCTTCAGCTAAGGTCTCAAGAGAAACCCCAAATATATAAGTCAGCTTCAACACCAACTGCAACCCTGCAACTGTGTCCCTGCTTCAGCAAAATCTCCCAATGAAGGTAGCTCTGATACCAACTGATGTGTAACAGCAGTTGTGTTATCAAGCTCTCATCCGTTCGTCTAGGTAGCTCTAATACCAACTGTCACGCCCCTACACCACGAGTGTCTTCCAACCACGTCTTGTAGGCAGGTGCGGCACTGCCGTACTTTTTCTTTTTCTAAATACTCAAGTACCCAGACTACGCCTATAGCAACATTCGTTAGTTATATTACAAATGTTCTTTCAATGTGCGGAAATAAACATAAACATCAATATCAAACCACATGTACGCCCATACATACAAGGGAGGGGCAACTCCCTTTTAAAATGAGTCCGCCCGGATATTATGTTTCATAAAAATATGAGTACAAAGTCCAATCCAGCAGAAACCACTCCTGCTCCTTGGCAAGGATATTTGCCTCTTGGCCAAGATCTAAGGATTGCCAATACTCAAACGAGCTTACAACAGACTTTTACAACCATTTACAATCATAAATTTCACCTTCGGAAGTGCTGCCCCAAAACTGCCCAAGTGTTGGTCACTCGGGTCACTCAACCGTTGCTCCAAATCAGTGCAGAGCGTTTTATGAGCTGACCGTGTGTCCAATCCATCCCTCACCTATATGGTTGGATGCGTCTCGGAAATACACACCTTTTTCGATTTACGGCACCTCAATCTGACACCCGATGCTCCCAGAATCACGTTTTTACTGTTGGGCCCCTGCCGTTACTCGGCGCCCAGAACCGACCTGACCCGACCCGACCGTCGTGCAGATGTGCCCAACCTGACCCGACCAGAACTGTGGTGCAGCCTGCAGTGCGACGTGCATGAGCTCGACCCGACTTGGCCAACGCCCGTTTGCTGTCTTGCCTTTGTCGTTTCTCCACCAAAGAGTTGTTGGCAACTCGTGGTGCGACTCTCTTTGATGTTGTTCGTTCGTTGATCTTCGCCTTTCGCTTGATGCCTCCACTCTCCATCACGCCATCATATATATACGCACGTCCAAATGAAGTTTGGTCACTCATTTGCCACGAGCTGACCCGCCCGGTTATTCATTCGCCCACGAAACGCCGCGTCGTGGGGTGTGGGGCGCTCGGCCGACCCGAGTTGACCCCCACGTTTGGTCGCTCGCCCACGAAGTGTGGCGTCGGTCGCACCCAGTGCACCGGCCGACCCACCGACTCACCCGTCGGCTAGCTCTCCCAAGGGGCGGCCGTTGTGGTATAAACGTCTCGCCAATGCCGTGTTGACTCGCCTCTCCACCAACTCGCTCGTGTGACTCGCTACGCACACCCGCGCGCCCGTGACTTTCCAACGGTGTGACGCGCGCCTGTTACGTCGCACGGTGCCCGAACTTGCCCAACCGGCGCGCCCGTTCCACCGAATGCGCCCATGAAGTCTTGGGGCCTTACATCACGCCCCTACACCACGGGTGTCTTCCAACCACGTCTTGTAGGCAGGTGCGGCACTGCCGTACTTTTTCGTTTTCTAAATACTCAAGTACCCAAACTACGCCTATAGCAACATTTGTTAGTTATATTACAAATGTTCTTTCAATGTGCGGAATAAAACATAAACATCAATATCAATCCACAAGTACGCCCATACATACAAGGGAGGGGCAACTCCCTTTTAAAATGAGTCCGCCCAGATATTATGTTTCATAAAAATATGATTACAATGCCCAATCGCGCAAAAACCACTTTTGCTCCTTGGCAAGGATATTTGCCTTTTGGTCAAGCTCTAAGGATTACCAATCATCAAACTAGCTTACAACATATTTTTACAACCATTTACGATCATCAAGTTCACCTTCGGAAGTGCTGCCCCAAAACTGCCCAAGTGCTGGTCAGTCGGGTCACTCAGTCGTTGCTCCAAATCAATGCAGAGCGTTTTCTGAGCTGACCATGCATCCAATCCGTCCCTCACCCATATGGTTGGATGCGTTTCGGAAATACACACCTTCTGCAATTTACGGCACCTCAATCCGATACCCGACGCTCCCGAAATCACGTTTTTAGTGCTGGGCCCCTGCCGTTACTCGGCGCCCAGAACCGACCCGACTCGACCCGACCGTCGTGCAGCTGTGCCCGACCCGACCCGACCAGAACTGCGGTGCGACATGCACGAGCTCGACCCGACTCGACCAACGCTCGTTTGTTGTCGTGCCTTCGCCGTTTCTTCCACAAACGAGTTGTTGGCAACTCGTGGTGCAACTCCCTTGATGTTGTTCGTTGATTGATCTTCGCTTTTCGCTTGATGCCTCCACTCTCCATCACGCCATCATATATATACACACGTCCAAGTGAAGTGTGGTCGCTCGTTTTCCATGAGCCGACCCGCCCGTTTATTCATCCGCCCACGAAACGTCGCGTCGTGGGGTGTGGGGCGCTCGGCCGACCCGAGCCAACCCCCACGTTTGGTTGCTCACCCACGAAGTGTGGCGTCGGTCACGCCCAACGCGCAGGCCGACCCACCGACTCGCCCGTCGGCTCGCTCGCCCAAGGGGCGCCCGTTGTGGTATAAACGTCTTGCCAACGCCGTGTTGGTTTAACTCGACGCGCTTCTCCTCCAACTCGCCCTTGTGACTCGCCTCGCTACGTGCACGCCCGTGCCTCTCCAACGGTGCGACGTGCCGCCCGTTGCATCGCACGACGCCCGAACTCGTCCAAACGCCCAACCGGCACGCCCGTCCCACCGAACGCGCCCATGAAGTCTTGGGGCCTTACATCCTCCTCCACTTCAAATACGACTATCGTCCCGATAGTGCTACCATCGTCACATCATATCGTCGCAAAGTATCATCGCAACTTTCGTCGCAAAGTCTCATCGCACAATATCATTGCAACAGTACCGTTGCATAAACCAGCAAGGTTCATGTCCATGAGATATCTCCTCCAATCACCGTCGAATCCATGTGAATCTCTGCATCAAGTACTCCAACCAACTCAACACAACAAAAGTTGCTATGTATCCAACATAACTCAGTGTACTGCATGCCCCCATAGCTCGAACTAGTTGGGTAGCTAATCCAACCATAACGTCCAAAACAATGAGAATACTCCTCCTCATGCCACTGTTAGTTGTTCCTTCTGCAAGTTGTCACATCCATCAACTCGATCAAGTCTGAATCTCATCCAAGTGCCATGTTTGGGTCCATGAAGTGTATCCATCTCATCCACAACATGTTGTCCATGATGCTAATCCATGTGCTACTCGTATGCAAGTAGACTCATCCTCCAAGCATCATCAAAAGTAAGAAGTGTGGCTAAGTCAAGTAGACTCAAGCCCATGCCAAAGTGTGTGCCACCAAGGCATCCATCATGAACTCCCATGCCTCATCATATCCAAAGCATTGGTAAGCCTACTTGTATTGGCCATGAGTGCCATCACAAGTTCTCACTCTGCAAACATATGAATGTCTCATAGGCTTCTCATCCAACCAATGTCCAAGTTGCTCATGGTGAACAACGTCCCATCAGTCCATCTATAAAGATCTCCATGTAGTACATGCCCATGACTTTGGCTACCCATGTGTTCATCTAAGTGAACTCAACTCAACTCTCATCATCATCATGTCTCAACATGTCAAAGTGAGGTGCTCTCGGTCACTCCTACCTCCATCATATATGTGAGTACTTCCTTCAAGCTGCTCCTCCACTAAAGGTCTGCCAAGAGGTCCTTCTTAGTTGAAGCCATGAAGAAGTCTACTCCACCAATGTGCCCTACCACCAAGGTAGTGTATGGGTCATGTCGGGCACTTTCCATTCTATGTGGCTAAGCATGACCCTTTCCATCACAAAGGTCATCACGTTCCACCCTTGTCCCGGGCATTTTAACCATCAAGTGTAAGGTCACAAATTGCCCCAACAAGGTTTACATCGTTCCATGTTCCTTGTTCCATCAATGTATAAGGTCTCATCGTAGACATCCAAGGAGTAGTCACCTTCTTCATCATCTCCATATGCGGTTCATCCTCCTTATGCTTCCATGAAACACAAGTCATATCTCCATGAAGACTCCTCAAGTGAGTGTCCTCCATCCTCATCAATTCCTTTGATGTGTTCGATCCTGGTACCACCTGCTCATCAAGTTCCTCCTTGATCATGGTCACATTTGCAACATCTCCATGTGGTTTGTCCACCAATGCTTGCAATGTGTCTTGTCTTGGTTCAACTTGTGTCACAAGTTCGTCCTTCATCTCTTCCATCTTCATATCATCCCCATGAGAATCATCCATCTCCGATGCTTGCAACGTGCTTGGTCTTGGTCCAACTTGGTTATCAAGTTCACCCTTGACATCTTCTACATCTGCAACATCCCTTGGTTCTCCAAGTTCAACAGTCCACCCATGAAAGTCTTTCAAGGAAGTTCGCATCTCCACTATCTTGTCTTCAATGTGTTCCAAGTGTTCCTCCACTTGCACAAGAGTCTTGTAGTGTTCCTGCCTTCCTTCCTCCAAGAACTCCGTCATGTTTATAAGCCTCTTCCTTGCCTCCAAAACTGCTTCCCTTGTAGCTTCAAGCTCCAATGTTTGTGGTGTCTTTGGTTTAGGTTCAACTTGTTGCAAAAGTTCTTCCTTTACCAAAACAACATCCATAACATTCTGCTTTGGTTTTCCCATAGAAGGTTTTAATCTCTTCTTATGGTTCTTCTCTTCAATTCTAACAAGCTCATCTCGGTGAGTTTGTAGCTCATAGCATAATGCCATCCATCCATCAAATTGGTCCATCTTGTCTCGAAGTCTTTCAAACTCATCTCAGTTTGAGTCAGATATCCCCTTCTTGCACAAGGTCATAAGATCAATCTTAGCCTCATTAACCTCTTCATGAATCTTCTTAGCCTTCTTCCAAGTTTCCACCAATTTTCTTTCCAAGACTCCAAGTTTGTTCCGAATCCTTGGGATTTCTTCGTTCAGCTGCTTTATCCATTGCAATGCTTCACAAGTCTTCTCTTCGAATTCTTCCCAACTTAGCATGTCTCCTTTTCTAGCTTTAGCCCTGGCAAACACCTTGCTTCAGCTAAGGTCTCAAGAGAAACCCCAAATATATAAGTCAGCTTCAACAGCGTCTGCAACCCTGCAACTTTGTCCAGCTCTGATACCAACTGATTTGCAACAGCAGTTGTGTTATCAGACTTCCATCCATCCAGGTAGCTCTGATACCAACTGTCATGCCCCTACACCATGGGTGTCTTCCAACCACGTCTTGTAGGCAGGTGCGGCACTGCCGTACTTTTTTTTTTTTCTAAATACTCAAGTACCCAGACACCACGGGTGTCTTCCAACCGCTCTATGTAGGCAGGTGCGGCACTGCCGTACTTTTTCTTTTTCTAAATACTCAACTACCCAGACTACGCCTTAAGCAACATTCGTTAGTTATTATTACAAATGTTCTTTCAATGTGCGGAAATAAACATAAACATCAATATCAAACCACAAGTACGCCCATACATACAAAGGAGGGGCAACTCCCTGCTAAAATGAGTCTGCCCAAGATATTATGTTTCATAAAAATGAAGTTACAATGTCCAATCCAGCAGAAGCCACTTCTGCTCCTTGGCAAGGCTATTTGCCTTTTGGCCAAGCTCTAAGGCTTACCAATCATCAAACCAGCCTAAAACAGACTTTTACAACCATTTACAATCATCAAGTTCACCTCCGGAAGTGCTGCCCCAAAACTGCCCAAGTGCTGGTCACTCGGGTCACTCAGCCGTTGCTCCAATCTAATGCAGAGCATTTTCTAAGCTAACCGTGCGTCCAATCCGTCCCAAACCTGTATGGTTGGATGCCTCTCGTCAAGACGCACCTACTGCAATTTACGGCACCTCAATCCGATCAACGATGCTCCCGGAATCGCAATTTTAGTGCTGGGCCGCTGTCGTTACTCGGCACCCAGACACGACCCGACTCGACCCGCCGTTCAGAGGTGCCCGCCCTGACCCGACCCGACCCGACCTGCGGTGTGGCTGCGGTGCGCTCGCCTTGCCTACGACTCGACTCGACCCGACTCCGTGCAGCTGTCGTTACTTCGCCGTTTCTCCACCAACACCTCCACTAATACGCGCCCGTGGACTCACTCTCGCACACCCGCGCGCCTCGTGATTCTCCAACGTGTGCGACGTGCGCCTCGTTGCGCCGCACGGTGCCCGAGCTCACCCAAACACCCAACCGGCGCGCCCGTTCCACCGAACGCGCCCATGAAGTCTTGGGGCGTTACAACCATGGAGCTTTGAAGATCCTGCAGCAGATTTCTACTGGGCTTCCTAAGGGCACTCTTGCGCAGTCAGATCAGTGCAAGGGGTGTACTTTAGGGAAGTATGTGAAAGCCACCTTTCACGAGAAGGATAGTCGCGCCACGACGATCCTTGAGAGAGTTCACACATACGTGTGTGGTCCTTTCTCAGTTGCTTCGACAGCAAAGCACAGGTATTATGTGATCTTTGTTGATGATTTCTCTCGAAAGTGCTGGATCTTCTTCATGCAGAAGAAGAGCGATACATTCGCAAAGTTCTATGAGTTTAAAGCACTGGTCGAGAAGGAGTCAGGGAAGAAGGTGATTGCTCTAAGGAGTGATAATGGTGGTGAATTCATCTCGGTTGAATTCAAGGAGTTCTGCAGCGCAGAAGGGATTCGGAGAGAGCTCATCGCACCCCATAACCCACAGCAGAACGGGGTGGCTGAGCGGAAGAACAGAACGATCGTGGGTGATGCACGGGCGATGTTGCATGATCAAGGCCTACCCCTTCACTTGTGGGCTGAGGCATGCAATACAGCAGTGTATGTGCAGAACCGTTGTCCTCACAAGGTTCTTGGCATGAGTACACCGGAGGAGGCTTATTCTAGCAAGAGGCCTGATATTTCCCATTTGCGGATCTTTGGTTCTCCTGTCTACATGCATGTGACAAAGGATGCAAGAAGGAAGCTGGATCCAACCGCTGAGGTTGGAATATTTGTGGGGTACACTGATACACCTCACAACTATCGGGTGTATTTGTCAGACAGTCGCAAGACTGTTGTGCGACGGGATATAAAATTTCAGGAGGAGAAAGCCATGCATTGTTCGCTTGAGAGGGAGCTACACTTGCATGCAGATGAGGAGCTGTTAGTTCCTAAGGAGGAGCTTCCGGATGTGGATCAGCCACAAGAGGAAGTTCAGGAGGTGGAAGAAACCACCCATGCAGCGCCAACCATCAGAGGGCGCATGCGCACTACAGAAGCTGAGCGACTGGCTCGGGATGCATAGAAGGTTGTAGGACCACCTACAGCACAGCGCAGACAGAGACAGTCACCGGATCGGTACACTGGATACATGGCTCTTGTGAGTCAATGTGTTGTGACGGAGCCATCCTCTTTTGAGGAAGTCGTGGAGGAACCCGCATGGGTTGATGCCATGATCGAAGAATATGATTCGATCATCAGGAACAGTGCATGGGAGATTGTCCCAAGACCGGTTGGGAAATCAGTTGTAGGTTCGCGATGGATCTACAAGGTGAAGCAGGCAGCTGACGTGAGTGTGGAGAAGTACAAGGCGAGATTTGTCGCCCGTGGCTTCTCACAGATCGAGGGGATTGACTATGAGGAGACTTTTGCACCTGTCGCAAGGTACTCTTCCATACGGACGATCCTTGCTCTCTCAGAGCAGATGGGGTGGCACATTCATCAGATGGATGTGAAGACTGCGTTCCTCAATGGAGTTATTGAGGAAGAGGTGTACATAGAGCAGCCTGAAGGTTTTGAGATCTTCAGCAGTGAGTCGCATGTGTGCCGACTCAAGAGAGCAATGTACGGGCTGAAGCAAGCACCTCGTGCTTGGTACACTCGGATAGACAGCTACTTCACCGGGCTTGGATTCTCCAAGAGTGAGGCAGATCCAAACCTATACCAGATTGTGGTGGAGGGGAAGCTGTTGATCATCGTACTGTATGTAGATGATCTGATTTTGACTGGCGATGAGCAGTTGATACTTTCATGCAAGGAGGATCTTGCATGAGAGTTTGAGATGAAGGACTTGGGCATCCTTCATTATTTCCTGGGATTGGAGATTTGGCAGCGCAGCGGAGGACTGTTTGTTTCTCAGGGAAAGTATGCTCGGGAGATTCTGGAGAGGTTCAACATGCAAGGCTGCAAGCCTGTTGAC